>CABFWB010001673.1:134724-146815 GCA_902151455.1 Timema bartmani
GGGGGGGGGGGAACCTCTGTACACCCGACTGAGATTCAAACCTTAATCTCCCCGTTATCAGCAGTCTAATCTACTACGAAAGTGATGCCTTAGATTATGTGGCCACCAAAGTGGTTAATTTAGTTTTAGTTTACTTATTTTATCAGCAGACTAGATCAAGATATCAAACATATGCCATTGTATCTGTGTAAGGCTGGGCCTATATTTAAGAATATACCTGTAAAACTTCTAATGCTCATGCGAAAAGATAAATTGGTCCGGTGTTGGATAAATGCTAGGCCTATTATTCAATCACAAACTAAAATGGATTATAATAATTATTATGATCAGATATGGATTGGTCCCGTGTTGAGGGAAAACTAGGCCTATTATTCAAATGCACACTTTTAAAGATTATTATAATAATCAGGGCCTGTATTTTGATGTCCTAGAAATAAATAAAAAATGAACTAAAAATCCGAAAAAAATTGACCAAGACTTTAAAAAAAAATGACCTTAAAATATGAACAAAGAGTCGTAATAAGTGCACACGACTTAATCAAACATGTGCTTTACTAATGTAAACCAATAATTATCCATGTGATAAAGTCTTTAACAACCACACTTTTTCATTCTGTTGAATATAAAAATGTTATACAAATATCTGCTTCAGAAGTAATAGCGACCACCTCCCAACGCAACCTTCCCCTAGCTTAATTGCAGTGTCTCACCAGGAATGTGTATTTTAAAACCATACAAGCAAAGAGGATACAAAGTTATTGTATTCTCATTACAACAACTGTGTATTTGAAAAATTTATGCATTTATAAAATATTGATTATATTAAAAATTATACTTAATCAACATGAATGTTTTAAAATGTCTCAAAAATGATAAATGATGACTCAAAAATTCCAAAATAACAAAAAGTGACCAAAACATGACCTATAAGATATACAATTCTACAACCAGAGGATCGTAAATAGACTCTATGTACTGTACCTATGATTATGAGCATTTTATGTAACGAACCAATATATAGATGATATATCATCAAAATCCGGGTCCTAGACTAATAATCATGTGAAAAGATGAACTGGTCCCATGTTGGGTGAAGACTAGACCTATTATTCAATCATAAACTAAAAATTACAATAATCATGCGCAAAAATGAATTGGCCCCATCTTGGGTGAAGACTAGGACTATTATTCAATTACAGGCTAGTAAAGATTATAATAATTATACGAAAATATAGATTGGCTAGTAAAAATTATAATAATCATGCGTAAATATAGATTGGTTCAATGTTGAGTGAAGAATATGCCTACTATTCAATTACAGGCTAGTAAAGATTATAATAATCATGCGCAAAGAGGCATTGGTCTAGTGTGGGAGGGATAAGGCTATGGCCGGCTATAAAGAACACAAGCTTATACGGGATGATAGTTGCATGAATACTGAACACTTTTCAGACAAAGGAAGTAGACCATTGGAACAGTACGTTTTATCCACGCCAAAATGTAAGGAGTTTCCGGTTTAATTCATATCTGCTATATAGGCCTATATATATTGCTAAAACAAAAGCCCACTTTCAGAGGGCTGCTCTAGTAGATACATATTTTTTCCCCCACTGTGTCTGTGTCAGGGCTATAATCAATATAATATTTATTTATTTCCAGGAACATTTAGTATAGATATAGATTATATCAGCACATGACATACGAACTAACTCAATTAAATAATTTTCATAACACCCTGTCCCTCGATCGTTAGTTTATCATTATGAAAGGGAACACTTCAATTTCCCAAATTATATTTTATTAATCATTGCGGGAATCGAACCCAGGACTGCTAGCTCACTGAGTAAACATACCACCGATTGAGATAAGCTGCCAGCTCGTATTTTGTAAATATTAGAAAGATAGATTTCTTAAGAAATGCTCAAGCATTTGCGTGGAGGGAGATTGAGAAACCATTTAAGAAAAATCAATGCTCCGTAAACCCGTCCGGAGACAAACCTAGACATTCCCGCCACCATCCAAGTCAGACTTTATGCGCCTGAAATGTAGTTAGCGTGATCATCGATCCAGTTGCGTGCAGAATCCTAACGCGATATAATAGGGAAAGTATCAGTGACATTATTTACATAATTAGCTTAATTAGTTTAGAGATATCTCCGTCCTTCAGATGTGGCTGAGGGTTAAAAGAATTTGGGTTGCAGTCTAACGTTCAATCAAGGAGTCCATTTAATGTACAGTACATGTTGGCTAGTAACTATAATCAAGTAAAGACGCTACGTAATTAATTTCTAGTGATGGGGAAATCGATGATTATGTTTGTACCTTTAATGAATTTTCAGCTACATGATGTAGACTTAAAATAATCATACAAATCTTTCAATACTTCAATTATCTCAGAGTGGAGTAGATGCCCCACGGAAGTTGGGAGTGCAGGTAACGCGAGAAAAGGTCCATTTTTTTGCAGTTTCTAAAGAAAAACATTTCTTTGGCCAAAATAAATTAGTCCTTCGGTAGAAAAACAGAGTTTAATTATCTTTACATGTTGATATCAACAGTTCTTGAGTATCTGTCAAAATTAACTTTTTCTCTCCATTTAAAAAGTTTCTCACAAAATGATAATTTGCTCATGACAGATATTCAAGAAATGTTGATATCACCACGTGAAGAAAATTAAACGCCATGTTTCTACTGGGAAATATTTTATTTATTTTAGCAAAAAATAATAATTAAAAACTAAGAAAACACTGGTATTTCCTTGCATATCCTTCCATCCCACCTCAAAGGAGCAGCCACCTTTTAAATATCACTGAGACACGTTTTAGACGTTCGGAAACCCCTTGTTTTTTTTGTAAGGATTTTGTTATTTAAAAATATTGTCTACAAGAAAATGGAGGACAAATATATCACCATATCCTTCAAGGAATAAGAAACCTAATATTTAAGGCGTAATATGGTTTTTATAAAATACTGTAAGCCTATATTTATCTAATTTTCAATGAGATATTGCGTTTAACGTCGCAGTTATAAAATTAAATAAATAAATGGTGAGGTATACCACGGATACTTTCTTACTCCCTTACCTAAAAATCCAAATGATTACCTAAAACTCATAGGATATGTTGCATTGTTGTCGAAACATAATGGATAGAATGAGCGTTACATTCCACCAAAGAGCATACATGAAATAACATACATTGTAAGTGAGATTTCACACCGGGTGAAACAGACAACATGGCTCATGATGCACACATCCATAACACAGGAGCCTTGGTGAATGTACACTTGTTAACATTCACTTAAGTGCAAAATGACAACCTGGACACGGGAAACGAGCCCGGGACCTTTGGCTTTGTGAGCCAATGCTCTACCATTGAAGCATCCTGTTTCGTCTCTTATCCAGAGCCATCTTTCACTAGTGGTTGGTGTATTGAATCTCAGAGCTATCTACAATCATAGTTCACGGCAACTCGTCACTGACAATAAGATGCCATACACTTCGTATTATTAATTCATGTGTATAACAAACTAAACTAAAATAATGACGTGTCTGGGCTACATCAATCTGTAGCTCAGTTTATGGAAAGATTAACTAGTACTAATATACCGTTGCTCAAGGGATGTCTGAATGTGCTAGTCATACATCCTTTTCCGTGGAGGCTCTTTCCATGTCCCGATGAGATGAGATGATGGTGAAAGTGAATATGATGGAATAGAACCAATGAAGATCTTATCCTCTCTTAATATTAATTAACCAAAACCTGGTGGCCATGAAAATTGTTCCTCATTCGAGATGAATCACTTGGTGCAAGCCGGGAGTCAAACTCGGGATTTCTTGGGGCTCTGACCACTATTTCATGAGGCCAGTTTATCAAAAATTGATACGTAGTTTACACGTTTATTCAAATTAGGCGTTGAAAATGGTTATTCTTAATTGCTATCATTACGCCTACACAATGAACTCAATACATTAATACATCTCTAAATAAATAATTCAACAATATTCTGCAGAATATAAACCATTATTTCCAAGTGTGAGTTTTCTATATTCACACAAATACTCCATCAGAATGCAATCTGAAAAAAAAAAGTGTTTGCTTGCACATAATATTGATTCCAGAAATTTTGGATAACCCGTAATTTTGTACAAAACTCTTCCAATTGCCTCTTAAGATACTACACGAATGGGATACTATCCAGTTGTGGGATTAACAAAATATACTCTTCCAATCAAATTTATTGAATATTTCATCACTGATCATTTTTATTTATCATTAATTCAATAATGTTTATATTCCTTTAAATAATAAAAAAATTCTTTAATATGGATACATACCTAGCTAGCACAGGTGATTAAACGGTGACACATAAAGTTAAAGGTAAATAGTTCAAAGCATTTTCCAGGACACATAAAATAATATCTTAAGTTAATACATACATACCTATTAAGGCCGTATCCTTATGGGGTAGGCAAGAAACTGCATATAACTAAAAAAACTCCAACCCTGTACTTAATATCTCCTCACTAATTTTCTCCACACTTCCCTATCCTTGCATACTCCCTTCACCTCAACAACATCCATACACTGAATCATAGATACTCGTTTATCCTTAAAACTCTCAATGTTTCTATGTTTCCCATATTCGTCTACAACATTTAGCCATGTCTTACATGGCCTACCTATTCCTTTTGTTTCACACAATCTTCCTTCTTATATGTGTTTCTTCATTCGATCCACACTCATCCTCTCAACAGGCCCAAACAAACGTAAGATGCTTCTTTCATATTGACTTATGGAATTACCTTTCAAACCACACTCCTTCAGCACCCATTAATTACTGACTCTGTCCATACGAGTTTTTCCAAATACATTTATTAGATATCTCATTCCAAACTCATTCAACTTGCTCTTGTGTTTCTACTGACAAACACACGCTTCACATCCGTAAAACAATGTTGGCGTTAACACACTTTCTTATGCTGCCATCTTTGCCTCTCTAGATATTATTTCAGTCTTTGCAATAGTCCATAAACATCCAACTAATCCCCAAGATACATTCACTCGTCTGTCGATTTCACCAAATCCTTGACATGTAATATAAAAGTAGATTTTCCCTCAATTGTTTCTCCCTCTCTGTGTACCTTCGTAGTTAAAATGAGTGTAGTCTGGACAGCTAGAAAGATGCGGGGGAAAAGTAATAATAGGCCTACTAATAATGCATATCTAATAACAGCATTAAAATTTTGCTCCTTAATAACTTGGAATACATAACTGATCAATACGCGAGGTTGTAAACTTATCTTGATATGGTTTTCATGACTTTTTTTTCAAAACGTATCTACAATACAAACACTAAATTGTTGTTTTATACGAATCTTTTCAACATGTGGATTTATTTAAAGACAGACTTTCAATGCAGATCTTGCTAGATCGGATATATAGCACGGTTGTTCGTATTATAAATGCATTCATATTTATTTATTTGATGTATTTAACTTTCAATCTCTGAATTGACTTATATTTGTTTTCGTTAACACACGATAATTTCTATGAGTGAGAGTGAAAGGACCTACCAATTTTGCCGGGAACGGTATTTTCACATAACCTCCCGGGTTCTTTTACATGCCACAATCTTTATTTACCTTTTAATGGAAATTGTGCTACTGATTTTTATTGCTCGAGAAATATCCGTTGACTACGGCTGGAGTTGAACCCACGAACATCGGGTCATGAGGTGAGCACTTTACCTCAATACCGTCGAGGTAGATTCCTGGAAAATGAATTTGGATAAAGACAAAGTTGTAGTTCCAAGCCTTTGAGTTTTTTTATTTCTAGATTGAGCCAATATTTCACACTGTCTTTATAAATTTTATTTTATGTTTATAAATATTTTATGTGTAGCCTTCATACAAAAAGAATTTTCAAGATCTGTGATTTTTAAAAGAAAATGAAAGTTTGTGTATTTTTGGGTTTGAAAAATAGCAATTTTGTATCTTTAACAACTTTATGCCAACTTTTGATGCACGCAAGGCCGTAGCCAGGGGGGGGTTTTGGGGGTTCAAACCCCCCGCGAAATTTTATAAACAAAATATATATGGCTTTATTTATGGTTCAAACAATATCAACATTAAGATACAAATACAAATTAGGGGGCTGTGTTACCATAAAAAGCACTTCAGAGAGCTCCTAGAAGTGTTAAATATTTAGAAATTTTCCTAGCCTTCGGCATTTTGGGGGTTATTTAAGCATAAAAAACTTCACAGAGCTTCAAAAAGTGTTAAATATTTCGAAATTTTCCTAGTCTTCGGCAGTTAGTGAGTTATTTTACCATGAAAAAAACCACTTCAGAGAGCTTCTGGAACTGTTTATCATTTAGATTTTTTTTCTAGCTTCCGTCAATTGGGGGATGTGCCACCAAACCCCCCCTGAAATTATTGGCTGGCTACGGCCTTGGATGCACGTATACATGAAAATAGCTCACTATAAAAATATTAACTTCGAAAACCTTTCGCATATTATGACTCACACAGCAGTTGTTGGCAAATTCAGCAAATTATAAAAGAATCGTTCATATATTTAAATACATTATTAGGTAGCTCTGCTACAATAATTATTCAGATAGTAAATAAATTAATATATCGCAATTCAATTTGTTCACATTTTGAGCGATCAAACTGTATGACTTTGAATGCTTATATTTGATACACTTTACAATAAATTGAAATAAAATTTAAAGGATATATTTATAAAAAATAACTTCTAGATGTACTGTAAGTTTGAAAAAGTCTAACCAGTTATCTGAAAAGCCAACTCTCGTTCGAAAAGCTAGAAAATTTAGTTTTAGGTAATATTAAATAATCCTCATCGGTGGTCACGTGGTCTAAGGCTAAATATCTTAGATTGCTGGTCATTGGGAGGTAGAGGCTTGAAACTCAGTAGGATGCATTAGGGATAGTTTTCCACGTATCATTTAATTAATTTGGGTTCACCCTATAAACTAATGTGCATTTTCTTTGCATCACACTTCCATTCCCGCTCCCTTGGGGTGTCGATAATAATCATGATACTAAAATACAACATAGAAAGGGAAATATCTGAATTTGCCCACAGGTGGTTTGCGATCTGAAAGGTCATTTGCAGTAAGTTTGTACAGCTGTTATTTGGCCTACTTTCACTATATACTATTCAAGTGGTATCATAAACCTGTAAACAATTAAATAAGATTCATTTCTACACAAATATAGACAAGCTTTAACTATGTTTCATTATCTATAGAAAACTCTAATTGTATAAATTCATTAAATATGTAATTTTAAGGTGTATCAATCAACTCCATCAATCTGTGTATCTATTTATTTATCTAGATATCTAGCTAGCATCCTAATAGCTGTAATATTAACTTAATGGAATGACACAGCTGTTAAACCTAAAATGTTGGTTCAAAGTTACATTGTTTGATTATAAGATAATATTTGGTGTGGGAGTTGATATTAATTAAATAAGTACTTTATTTTTACAGATATTATCACTGTGCAAATACACACTTACTATATTAAAAATGTTATATTTTATACCTTAAATTGTTTGGTAAAAATATTGTAATATAATTGACTGTGTCTAGGGAATTAATAATAGAGTTTTTAATTAAAACATTGTGAGAGAATTGAAACCATATCCTCAATTCAAAAGTACTTCTAATATCCTCGCCATCGTAGGGATTAAGCAAATTGGTCTTTCATACAATGGTGCTGTAATTAATTACTCAAATGTAATAGTATTTTACTCAAATTACCAATTTAGATATAATGTAAGCTCAGTTGAAGGCTGATACTCTGGACTACAGTATAATTTTGGATGTAAAAATTTGAATAGCAAAATCAATTGAATAAAATGTAGGATGTTTATATTTGGTAATGCAAGAAACCTTAGCGCAGTGACAGTCAACTGTTTTAAGGGCACAGCCTGCTCGGAGGGAAACGCCCTTACACTGCTATAACTTATTTCTAAGGAAAATATCAGTCCACAAAAAACCCACAATTTTATTAAAATTGTCTCTTGTGACCTTATCAAGACATGTTTTTATTTGGTTGAGCAAGGCTAGATCAATGTTTCTCACCATACAATTTGATCTATATTTGTGACATTTTGAGAGAAACGTATTTTAAAATGGTCTGATTTTATATTTTCATTACAGTTTTTTTTAATTATAAAATTTCAAACGTAAGGTTTCTAAATGTATAGGAACAAGTTGCCAAATCTTACCTCCATTTTGGCGTGAGCCGAATTTTGAAAAAACAAAACACTTCTAAAGAATTTGGGAATCTGTGAATGTCTGCGATGCTCTTCAGCACTCGATCTGTGATCCTTCACGGTTCCAGAGTATTCCAGGCGAGGGTCACTCCCTATTTATGTGCTGAATGGGGATGGAAATTAGATATGCTGGAAATCCTGTGATGCCCATATTTATGTCCCCACATCCTACCCCAAATAATATTGCATTTAATTACATTTTGGGTTGTGTGACACCAACTAAGTTGGGAGCACGTCTTTATACTGAGCACGATTCCCTGGTTCGAGTCCTAGCATGGTGAGAATTGAGTCATTGGTGATATTGGGGATTCCTTTTTAACAGCTATGACTTTACGGTCATAGAGATAGTCTAATTTTAAGTTGGTTCGTGAAATAATAATTTGGTTCCAAAAGTTCACCTTTAGTAAACTTATTAAAAATATAAATAATGCATGGCTAAACATTAATTATACTTATTACTTTGTTTAATGGGTTACGTAAGTGCAAATAAACAACTGCATTTTTAATGCTTTAAATCCCTAATTTCAATTCAATTTCAATTTCCTTTATTATATTGATGGGCAGCAGTCATGACTTATAACAGGCCAGCACTGAAAAGTACACAAGTACTTGGCATGTGATCATAGTTATATAAGAAAATAAAAAACCTTCACAGCTAGATAACGATATAATTATGCATATAAATCGTTACTGAAAATAAGAAAATATATAATTAGAATAGTATTAAAAATCAAGGAATTTGTCTCTTCTTTTGTGATGAAAGTTGAATTCGACAAATTTAGAATTTTCAGCATGAATACAATGGTTTATATTTATCATATCAAACAGCCACAAATATAAGTTGAACGTTTTCCAACCTGAGAGAGTCAGTTAAGGTGATGGAATTCTAAACAACAGCATATTCAAGCTTAGATATAATCAAGGCATGGTACAGTGTTAAAATACAATCAACGTTATCGAAAGAGGATGTAATAAATTTAATGAGTCCAAGTAATTTCAAAAAGTAAGCTATGATCAGCGTGAACGTGAAATTAGAGCTTTGTGCCTAGAAGGACAAATAAATATTTACTATAAAGTGAGTGAACTATGTTATAATTGAGCAGTTTAAAGTACAAAATAAATCATTAGTATTGCTAGTAAAATATAATAATGGATTTGTTCTTAAAATGGGCATTCTATTTTCAGTAGACTATTGTAAAATACCATTATGTCATTTTGCAAATCCATACAACTTGATATTGAGTTGATATGTTTTATATAGTTTGAGATCATTCTCAAAGAATAAGTAGCTAGATTAATTTAATTATTTACCAATATCATCAATAAAAACATTGAAAATAACTAGTCTTAAGTTAGGGGTGGAGGCGATTTGGAAGGGGCTGCGAGCTAAGGTCACTATTTTTGCAGTTTTTATAAAAAAACACCTTTTTGGCCTAAATAAATCAAATATTGATCCAAAACTTACATTTAATTTAATTTTCTATGTATTGTAATACCAACAGTTCTTGAGTAATATCAACAACTTTTGAACATATTGTAATTTGATAAGAAACCTTTTAAATAAAAAAGATCCTAGTCAAATTTAATGATTAATTTAGAACATATTCTAAGAAAATTAGTAATAAGGATTCTTACCCGCTTCGGTGGTCGCGTGATCTAACGTGCTACTTTCGTGTTGGACTACACTGCCGAAGCCGAGGAGATCGGTGTTCGATTCTAGTCGGGTGCGCTGAGGGTGGTTTTTTCTAAATGGTTTTCCACTCTCCTTCCACGCAAATGTGGGTGTGCTTCCTTTCAGTTAAACCTTCCTAATTCCTAAGCCATTAGTGTAATTAATACATATGCGTACAACCCAAACGGGTAAAAAATAAAAAATTAAGGAGGGCTTGAATTTTATTATGGATCTGAATTGAACAATATTAGTAGTATACAAATTATTATTGTGTACAAAACTTGCCGGTTTGTACCTGATGACGTACGGAATGTAACTGATTAAAATGTTGTGTTTATTCTCACCTCCAAGTCCATGATTTCATAAGTCATAATTTTCTCTGTAACCGGCCCCATGGTATAGTGTTCAGTGAACCTGGCTACAAGCCTCGGGGTCCCGAATTTGACTCCCGGTTGGTACCTTGGCTATTTTTCCCAAAAGGGGAGTTATCCCCACAGTCACAAGGGTTTGTTTAATTACGCTTAAGTTATGTTTAATCGTTTCCACTGGTTTCACACACCTTCATACTCACTATTACCATCATCTCGTCTCATCGGGACATGGAAAGAAGAGCCTCCACGGAAAGAACGTACAGTTCATTTAGTACATTCGGGCTCCCCATGGGCATTGGTACATTAACTAGCATTGGCTAACTGGATAGTCTTTCCACAACTGGGCTATGAATGATGTAGCCCAGACGCACATTATTATTAATCTTAATTTAAGATAGATTTTAATTTCAATTCAATATATTTATTTGTTTATAACATTCCATTATTAAATAAGTAATCAATTCTTATCTCAACCATTATGGTTAATAAGTATTAATCTCCATTGAGGATTTAATGTCTTGATAGAACCTACTATATTTTATTTCAACACTTTTTTATAATGTATTATTCACATTTTTAACTTTTCCCAAATTTGTCTTTAACATATATACTAAAACATATTTAAACATAGCATATTAAAACATATTTTAATATTATGATTAAATTATATTAATATAAAATTGATATTTATATAATATAAATTTTATACCTTAAAAAAATTTAATTTTTATGTTTAATTCTCATTTATCAATAAAGTGGACTTTTATTAAACTTTAATTCTCATTTTAATTCAAATTTTTATAACTACAATACCTTTTAACTCTATTTTTCTATTCTTAATAATTTTAATCTTCTTTTGTGATTACACTTTTGACCATTTGTTTTTAATTATTTGTATACAACAAATATTTTACAAGTCATATCCTTGATAAAATTTTAGCGATGCCCATGACAAAATTTATTCAATAACTTTTAAGATACAGTTAAATTAATATACTTACTGGAGCAATATGCTATCTACTTTATCCAAAAAACTTTTTTGCTCTAAAATATTATAAAACTACTGACCTTAACTCAAACTCTCTACTGTTTCACCAAATGGCAGAGTATTTGATGAACGTGTGAGATTGTTGGATACTTCATAGCTATCAGAAACACAGTATTTTGACTCGGGGGCGGAATCTATTCAGCCGTTCGTCAGGGGCGTAGCCACCACTATTTTTTTAGGAGGGTGGAAGGGAGGAGGTGTGGTGCATATACTGTATCAAATACGCCTCATCTCACTACTGGAGAGGGCGGGAATTTTACCCTCTTATTAAGTATTTAATTTTGTGTGTAATTAATAACACAAAATTTCCTTTTTTGTGTATATACATAATATTTTATTTCATGTTAGAAAGTTTTTAATTTTATAATTAATAGAGGATTAAAAATTATATTTATCGATCCAAAATATAACACATATTACAATTAAATATATAAAATTAATATTAAAAATATTAACATTGTTTGTTTCTTTTTAAAAATTTTAACACAACTAAACTTTTAAATACTGTATTATAAATTTATAACATTAGTTATAGCAAATCTTTTAAAGAAGAATGAAGAAAGAGGTTAAAATTAATAACAGCAATACTGTTTCTGTTACTTTTGATTACAGTTTATTTCCCATCGAGCTTAGTGAACATTTTTGTTTATATATGACATAAGTGTCTCAGAAAAGTGATTCTTACGAAATT
>CABFWB010001674.1:0-22048 GCA_902151455.1 Timema bartmani
AGGTTCAATCCGACTGCCCTGTGGCGCCCGGCCGACATCGGACGAAAGTCGAGGTTCTATCCGACTGCCCTGTGGCACCCGGCCGACATCGGACGAAAGTCGAGGTTCAATCCGACTGCTATCCGTTCCCTGGCCGACTATTTCCCGGCCGATCGCAAAATCGGAACGTGTGAAAGAAGCCTTAGTCAGAAGTGGGCAACTTATTTTTAAATGTAGCCACAAGTGTGGCGCATGACAAGTGAAATTCGCCACATCGTGTAAAAATTAAGAAATTAGGTTGCTCAATTGAACATTTAAAACAAAACACACAGTTTGAACAAGATTGTTCAAAACATGTTTACTTTGACTACTCAGTTACAACTGCCTCAAACGCAAATAATAAAAACTGTTCCGATTGAAAATTTAAGACAATTTAATGCAAAATTTGACAATCCTTTTGTCTTACAAGATGCAGAAACATTGGCTGAATGTCTTAACTCAAAGCACCTCAATATTAAGTTACAACCAACACACACCGTCAGAGGAAAGTTCAGTTTACTGTGAGAGCTGGCCAACTCCAATTAGCCCACACTTTCATGGCCAATTCACCACTTATGGCAATTGGCAACTGGGTTGTCCACCCCCGGGTCTAAGGCGTCATCCTCGTGTTAAACCGGCCCGCCGATGACGGGGATATCGGTTGTTCGAATCCCGGTAGATGGGTTGTCCACCCCGGGTCTAAGGCATCCCGCCGATGACGGGGAGATCGGTTTTCGAATCCCGGTAGGAGGAGGTTTTTCCTAAATAGTTTCCCACTCTCCTTCCACGCAAATGCTGGTATATTACCTCTAAAATGCTTCCTTCTTCATCCCTATCCCATTATAGTAATTAGCATATATGAGTATGACCTGAACAATTAGTAAGACGCGGTGTTGATTAAAAAAATTGATTTGTGTCCAGTTTTTTAGGTACCTCCCCAGAATAATTAATTAGCTTACTACAACTTTGGATGCTACCATGGTTTAGCTCACACCTCTTGGTGGGGGTTAAATCCACCCCCTTCAATCCCAAATAGTCATTTTTTAATGAATTGCCCGAAATAATGGGCACGTGGGCATAATGTCTCAAATCTACTAATAATTATGGTTTGGCGGTGGCGTGAGGTCGGTATTAGAACCCTGGTTAGGTGCACTTAGGGCAGTTTCTTATCACTATCTCTCCACCCAAACGCTGGTACGTTTCTTTCAATTACAAACTTCCTCATCTCCACTTCATTAATATAGATATTCGGTAATCTCGGATGGGTAGTAAGAGGAAATATACACAAAAAATATATATTTTTCTTTTGCATCACGTCTTACTACCAGTTCGGGTTATACTCCTATGAACTAATTGCACTAATGGCTTAGGGATTAGGAATATTTAGTTGAGAGGAAGTGCACCCGCATTTGCGCGGGAGTGGAAAACCACTCTTAGTGCATCCGACCGGGATCGAACCTTTATCTTCCCGTCTTCGGCAGTTTAGTCCAACACGAGAGTAGCGCGTTAGGCCACGCGGCCACCGAAGTAGGTCAAAAATATATTGAGTTTTGTCATAAATGGCTGATTAACAAGTATAGAGACGGGCAGGGCCGTTTCTAGAGATTTTCTTTGCTGGGGCAAACCCTAAATGTCGCCCCCTCCCCCACTTTGGCCAGGTAACTGTTCACCAAGCTTTTTTGACTTGTACATTAAAAAAAATTGTGTTTTTTTTTGCATTTGGGTTACTGTCGATGTCTATTTTGATTTGTTTTTGTTTGTAATTGTAAAAATAAAAACAAAATAAACATTTTAAAATTAAAGTATTATTTATGGCTTTAACACAAAAATATGATACAAAATAGTTGTAATGATCCTGTTTTGTTGCATAGCTTTTTGGAGTAATTAAATTCAGTTTGTGTCAAATTTATTAGCCGCACTGTAGTGTTGTTGCTAAACTTCCGTACACGTGCAAAGACTACGGGTTGTTTCTAGCCCTAGTAATTATTTAAGAAAAAAACCTCGCAGTGTGAGTGCGAGAAAGAGAGCAACATATTTCATTTGCAAACTGTATTTATTTTGATTTCTTTAAAAAAAATAGTTTTGCTTGTGCTCGCAAGAGTTCAGCAGCTCTCGGTATCAAAATTGATGTTATAACCAGGAAATTGGTGGGGGGTATTAATTTTTTCTTGACTTGTTAACGAGGTGTTCAAGGAGGTCGGATCGCGACATAGTGATACCAAAATGTACAAAATTGATTGTAAAAATACTGCTAATCTAGAACTTCATCTTGCGAGCTTTCTTGGCTGTCGATTCTTTAATGGCCTCATCATACGACATTTGTGATGCCACTTTGAGCTCAGTGTTAATTATACTTAGGTTTGAGAGACGTTCCTGTCTCAGAGTGTTCCGCAAGTTGATTTAAATCACTTTGAATTTACTGAAACGTCGTATTTTCTTACGCGTCATTTATTTTCTATCAAACAAAAAAAAAACTTTATTTTTTCTGCGTCCCGAAGATTCTTTCGCCACACAGCCCCCCTTACGACAGGAGCCGGGGTCGGGCTTCGATCACGGTCGGGCGCACTGATGGTAGTTTTTCTTAAATGGTTTTCTACTCTCCTTGCACGCAAATGCGGATGCACTTTATCTCAGTTAAACCTTCCTAATCCTCAACCCATTAGTGTAATTAGTATATAGACGTATAACCCGAGTGGGTAGTAATACGCGGTTAAAAAAAAAAGGATTACAATAACGGGGCAAGGATTAGGAAGGTAAAACTTAGAGGAAATGTGCGTGGAAGGAGAGTGAAAAACTATAACCCATCTACGGTAGGAGTGTTGGTTATAGCTAGTAAAAGTTACCAGGTCTACTTTCATGTATCTGTTCACCAAAACATGTGCTAAGGGTCCCGGGTTCGATTCCTGGCATAACCGAAATATGTATCATTGGTGAAATGTTGGTTTTCCCTTTCACAGTGATAAATTAACGGCCGGGGGCTTGATATTGTGTCTGTTCTAGATTTAACTTAGATTATTTATTAATCGTGTTCTGATATGATCAGCCGGTTCAGAAAGTGCATCTTAAATATCTTAAATAAGTAAAAAAATTAAAAATGTAAGGTCATGTGTTGATTTGTCACCTTCAGCGGTCAAAACTTGTACAACAAACAATTAGTCTTTAATCACGTTTTTCTTTTAACAGTTTGTAGGCCTACATCTTCTGCTCTCTGTCAATTACAACCACTCCTATGGCGAATGGGTTCTATTTTGGAAAAGCCGCCCTCAAAGCTTCGACCGCCATCGGTAGACCCAATCAATCTATTCCATCAGCGCGCAAAGAACCTACAAATTGAGATACAATCATACAGCTGCGTTTACTGTTGTGAGGAGGTTTCAAATAGCTCGTTGTGTTTCACTACACAACACAATCACTTTATATCCATCGTCACATTAAGGTGAGAATGTAAGAAACACGAGTTAATGACAGTGATTTCACGGTTTTTGCAGTAAAACATTTTTTTAGCCAACATAAATAAAATATTGCTTCAATAGAAACCTAAAGTTTAATTTTCTTTAACTGGTGACATAAACAGTTAATGAACATCTGCCAAGGGCCCCTATAATTTTATAACTTTTTCTCTTCAGTTACAAAGGTTTGTCATCTAATGCCGCTATGCTCACGACATATATTCAATATCTGTTGATATCATCATGCGAAGAAAATTAAACTCTTTGTTTGAAGCAAATTGTAAAAAAAACCCCATCTTTTCTCACATCCCCCGCACTCCCACCTTAATCTCAAGACTCTGTTTATCCCCTATAAGATAAACGATAATCCGTTGTTTCCAGTTTGCGTTGCAGTGCATCATGGGTCAACATACAGCGTGTGAATTGCTGCGCCACTCAAGCAGATTCTGCTCTATTTACGACGAACGTTTGAATCAAGATAATCTCTCTACATATTAATAACAATGAGTGAAACACAAGATTCAGTCGAAATGTCACTTAGGACCTTCTTGCCCTCACTCGCCCATTTGTTGTCCGTGCTCTGTTGAGTCCATAGTCACATTGTGTCCGGACACAGAATTGACATGTCAACACTGCTATTGTGGAGGAGATATAGCGCTCATGTAAAGCACAGTGCCTTTTCTTTTTATAATACTGTATATGATTAACTTTACAACTTCTCGTTTTGCAATCAAGTTAACAAACATAGAAGGCCAGGGAATGATTGGATAGAAAAATATCAAATATCTTATTTAAGGTCGACTTTTAACATCCGAGACGAACAAACATTTTACTTTCGGTTTATTTTAGAAATAATTTAAAATTAGATTGAAATGAGTCATCATTCCTAAAGAAGGCCCACCATTTGACAGTTTTAAAAGTTAAGATGTAAGCTGGATGTGGCGACGCGAGAAAAGGCCAGTGTTGTAAAGGTGCCCATGCACGGTCATTCCTGGCATGATGCCGGGAGTGTCATTCAAGGCGTGTCATTCCGGGCGGGCCAGGAATTGTCCACACACGTGTCACGCCGAGACCTGTTTACTGATGTGATTTGTCCCGTGAGGTAGTAAAAATGTCTAAGAAAAATGCTGCTGTGGCTTTGGTTTTATTATTGGCAGATGATAAAGTAATAGAGAAAAAAACAGCGGAACTTATGGTCAAAACGTTGATTACAACAAATACACAAACTTTCAGACATCTCTCTTTTGCGTGAACTTGAACTAAACTCTAAGGATGATTTTAAAATTTATTTGCGTATGAGCTCTGAGTGTTTTCAAATACTTCTGTCACTAGTTGGTCCTTTAATATACAAACAGAACACAGTGATGAGAGATGCCATCACAGTAGAGGAAAGAATGATAGCAACGCTTAGGTTTCTCGCAACCGGGAGATCCTTGGAAGACAATATTACTGTATCGACTATCACCACGTGTTCTGTGAATTTGTTGGTTAGCTGCGCATGCGTGCGTCAGTCCGGGATTGCAGCTGCCCACACACGGTCAGTTTTGGCGCGCCATCACTCCGAAAAAATCAAACAGGTTGGATTGTTCATTCCTGGAGTGAAGTGGCTTGTCAATCCATCATGTTTGGCGTGAATCACCCCACACACGGGCAGTTTTGGAATGAAACGGGAGAATGACACTCCCGGCATCATGCCGGGAATGACCGTGTATGGGCACCTTAACGTATAAAAGAGCTAGCCTGATATAGTAATTGTTTGTTCGCCACAATTAGTGTGATATTTTATATAATTATTGAATTGGTTTCAAGTCTGTTATTATGTATTATAATAATTAAAAAGGTATAATGTCTTATTTTAGAAAACAAAAGTTCTGGTGTGTTATAGTTTTTTATTTTTAGTAGATAAACAGTTTTTTTGATAGATATCTCACACGTTGTTGATTTTAATAAGAGTCCGACTATTGCGTTATATGCATGATAATTCCCGACACGTGAAATTTGAATATAGATTAATGTCATAGACTCAACCTACACGGCTACTCGTCAGGAAGGCAAGTGAAGAGATGCGTACCTTGAAGAGGTATATCTAGCGACATTTCCTTCTCGAAACTTCCCAAAAGAAAAAGGGTGTGGTCATCCAGGTGCGTTTCTGTTTACAAGACTGAGTTGGCTTTTCAAACAGAGACGTAGAAATATGTCGCCATACCAACAACTTAACAACTTGACATAAATATATCTTACTACTCGCTCTCATTTATAATATCGTAATTTTGAATATAGATGTTAATAATAAATTATTGAGATGTGTAATTTCATATCATTACAGTGTTTTTGCAGTTTTTATGGCAAAACATTTTTTTGTCCAAAGTAAATAAAATATTTCTCTAGTAGAAACATAAGAGTTTAATTTTCTTCCCACGGTGATATCAAGAGTAGTTGTTGAATATCTTTCACGGTATTTGATCTTAACATGGTGATATCAACAGTTGTTGAATATCTGTTATGAGCATAGCAGATGACAAACTTTTTAAATGGAGAGAAAAGGTTGTCATTAAATTCTAGGATACCCTTGAAAGATATTCAACAACTGTTGATATCACCCTGTGAAGAAAATTAAACTAAGTTATATGTTTCTACTGAATCAATATTTTATTTATTTTGGCTATAAGTTGTTTTTTTTGCTAAGCAAAACCTGGTAAGATACCCTTAAACTCGCGTACCCTTACCCCTTAAATTTGGCTCCTCTATGCCAGTGGTATTATACCTGGGGTACGCAAAGACCTATTAGGGAGTAAATAAAAATTACAAATATGTATATGATTTAATTTTAAACACTGAACAATTAGGGCCATATATACAGTGAGGTATAGGAGACCCGGTTATAAGGACATGCGCTTGGGGAGCAATATTCTCTCTCTCTCTCAAATTTGACATAAAATTATATCTGGGGGTGCGTGAACAAGAAAGATTGAATACAACCTCTAATTATTGGCTCTTTTCCCCCCAAGGTCACCTGTAAAGGGGGAAGGCGGTAAGAATGGGTGCCTTTATAAATCTTCAAACATATCTCCTTCACAACATTCAGACATACGAGGCATACGAGACAAGGTGTTTTCTTTACTGACATCCCAAACATGTTTTTAGAGGTTTATTAACAATAAGTGTACAGTCTAATTTTCACATGTAGGGTATTTTAGAAAATAGAAAAATAATGTTTTGTGGCGAAAATTGATAGCATTATACTATATTATTAGTGTTATATGATAGGATGAAAGTACCGTAAATTCAGTAGCTTTCTAATTATCAGATAATATTCTTTCTATGAAATTCGGGTTAAAGTTTAATATCGGAAACAATTTATTTAGCTATTTTTATGTACAAGGTTTAAATATTATTTCAATAAAAATAAATAAAGAAAATAAACTGTTGTATTTTGTTTGCATTTAAGGAGGCGCCCAAAATGCCACTATTCCCATTCCTCTTGAATCCTTATCCCGTTCAATATCTCTGACAGGTTAGCCCACTCTTACACGCAGCCCAAAAGGAGGGGAGGTGAAATTGTATCAACTCAGACCCCCCCTCCCTCCTTTAACAACCCCGTCCTTGAGAAATTCACTCATCTTCTTTTGTTCTAGGTTATTACACAGTTTTAGCTTCCAGCTCTACCACACACAAAAACACCCTTCATTCTACAATGGCTGAATGGATCACTTACACACACACACACACCCTAAAAAAAACTCTCCCTCCCATGCAATCTGTTTCCCCTCCGCCACTTGTGATAAATGAATCGCTATTCTGTGTGTGTACAGACACACATACTCTCTTCCTTCTTTATACAATCCCATCCTTGGATTTGGTCGGCCGGCCACCCCTCACCCTCCTTTCCATCACATAATAAAGTGATTCCCTTTTAACCCACAGCAACAACAACAAAAAAACAGAATGTAAAAGCTTTAAGTACTCTCTTAGCTTCAAGTTTCGCTGTAAATCTCCTTGCAGCATTTATATCGCTGGAAGGAACTCGGGGGATATTAATGTCCTCCCATTCAAGACACCAGATATTGGAAAAATAATTTAGTGGCCTTCCCGTCCGGCGGATAGAATTCCTCGAGCCTTTTATCAAGCGGTGTTACGGTTCTTAGACGCTGCGTTCCGGATTAACAGCGGCGGAGTCCATTTGAAAATGGTGAGATGGGGAGTGATCGGTACTAAAATAATGTCTTCAAACTGAGTTTTGAGTATGTGGCTGTAAAATGAAAGTAGCAACGTTCACGAAACAAATGGAATAAAAAGAAAATACAGCATTCGTTAACAAAAGAATTTTTAAAAAAAATTAAAACGATTGGATTAAAAAACATCCACACTTCATTACTTGAGTCACATGCACTACAGTTTATTCTGGGGTGGGGGTAAGGTTATTTAAATTGTATCTATCATTATGTTGACTTCGTTTACTCTAAAAGATAACAGTTTTACCTCGACTGATCACAGTGGAGTGGCTTATAAGATAGGGCCATAGTGTAATTTGTCAAGGTAAGATTGCAATCTTCCAGGTTTAACTAAGGGTAGTGGGCTATGCAGTGAATATAAATTATCATATAAGCCCTATGTAAATAGAAAAACAATATTTTCATAACTACACTAGAAACTTTTTTAAAAAAAATTAAGGCTTACATTCCAGATGGAGTGGATGCTTCACTAAATTGTCAAGTAAACTCCATTCACCTTGAAAGGTGACAGTTTTACCTTGGCCCTATCTTATGTGTAGAGCCCGGATTTTTATGTATTAAATAATTATTTTAATCCTGCCAGTTAGAAATATTAATATCGAAATCACTTACCTATTATAGACATTTTAATAAAAAACATTTATCATAAATTTAGGTGGATGTGCGATTGTAAGCTAACAAATCTTTTGTTTGCTTTCAAAGGAAGAATCTTCTACATGGATTAAAGGTGGTGTTGCTGATGTTTTCAATTTATCACTAACCCATATAAATTTGGGAGCAATTAAATAGTAAGTAAGCATATAAACCGAACGGGTAGTAAGACGCGGTGCTAAATAATAAATAAATAGTGATTATTTCCAGCCAAAACAAAACCCCAGCAGAAACATTAACAACAAATTAATACATATTATTACATCACTTAATTATGTGTATTAAATGTTGAAGGGCTTTTGAATTAGCTTTATGTGGTCATGATGAAAGGGTTACTTCTGATAATCATGGTATTTACTTAGGTTTAATTGTCTTTGCAGTCTAATTAGACTCCGCTCTTGCATTGCATTTGAAAGAATCAAATATATTTAAAGGTACTTCCAATTCCAAACCCATCCAAAATTAATTATCTCAAGTTTATCAATTAATGAAAATAAAGTCCCAAACAAATTCAACAAATTTTATTGCATAAAGGAGGATGGACTTCCACTACAGAATATAAATAACAGTTAAGTTTAAATTTGTATCGTAACTGTGCCCTCCCGTGAAAAAAAGTCACAAGCTGCCACTGGTTAATACTACATAAAAATCTGGGCTCTACTTATGAGTTACACCATAGTGTGGTGCATCAAAATAAGCTTGCTATCTTTCAGTGTAAATGGAGTGTTCATAATCTAGAATAACTGTTATTCTCTACTAATGTCATTTTAATATTTCAACATGTGTCTGGGAGGGCTCTATTACAGTTCATTTAGAAAGTATCTGAATGTGTGTTCAGCCCAAGGTATTTTCTCCATCACTTGTATATGTTCTTCTCTCCAAGAAACTATATTTTTTTTTACCGCTCTCCTTAAAGAAATGAAAAATCAAACTTTTGCTGTCTTTGTGAATGTTGTCAGTTCCTGTACACACGAATTGCAGAACAACTAATATGAGTGAACACAAAATGCAGAACAACTCATCCAAGGTTGGTAATACCCTTACACGAACTACGAAATAAAAATTAAATGCATAGTGACTTTGTTCAAAATGTAAAATCGAGGTTAGGTTAGGTTAGGTTAGGTTAGTTTAGTTTAGTTTAGGTTCAGTTAGGTTAGGTTAGGGGTTAGGAGTTGAATGATATTACAAGTTATTCCAAAATTAATGTGCACTAGCTGACAGGTATACTTTATTCCGCAATTTGAGTGCGCCTGGTTCAGCATAAATTTGCTAAATGAGCAATGTTCGTAGAGGTTAGTCTGTTGTATTTCTAGTTAAGCAAAACCAAATCAAATGCAGTGTTTTAATATTGTATATTGTTTATAGTTTGCCGAGTCAGGTACAGTAATCACCTTATTTTGCTTTTAGATCAATTTGCTAGGCTTGCCCATAAAAGATGACAATAGGTGCAAGAAATCATGATGAAGAGTAAGTAAACTAGAAGCAGACCCATTTTACTCTTTCTGAAAAAGTTTAATATCCATCCCAGTGTGTTTATGCTTTGTGCTTTCTACTTATTTATAGTTTTTTAACAACCAGTTCAAGATTGCTGACATTTTATTAATACACAATTCCCTAGGTTTGCTAGAAGGAATTACCATTAATAAAACAATAAAGATTGAATTTCAGAGGAATGAAATATAAATGTTCATAAATTTGACTAATGATAAGTCAAGTCATGAGTGTTAAGAAGAGAATAATTTGAATGGGGGGAAAATATTCTGTCTTTACGTATCTTAATGCTTCAAGGGGTATAGGGTGGGAGTAAAGGTGGATTGGCAGGTTACAAGCAAGGATTATGAATATAACAAACTTTAATATACATTCATAAATATCAGAGACGCTAAGTTTGTGTTATCTCTATATAATAATACATGTATTGGGTGAGGTAAAGTATTTAATATAGTTTTATCAGTACATTTTGGGCCAGTTTCATAATCAGATTTAGTACGCCTCAAGTGCGGCGCTATACTAAACACAAGACGTCACCTACCTAAAAATTAAATGGAATGGGCCAGTTTCATATGTGGTCTAGGTAGGTGTCGTCCTGTATTTAGTATCGACTCGCACTTTAGGCTCACTAAGTCTGACTATGAAACTGGCCCTAAGTCTGACTATGAAACTGGCCCTTAATCCTAAGGCCATTTCAGTTACATTATTTATTATTATGTCGTCATTCAGTCTACCAATAACATCAGTTTCTACTTTCTACTGACGTTAGACAATAGCTGGGAGTTAATGTATTTAAATTTGTAAAATGATTCTCCACCCACTACTTGTGTAAGATTATAAAGCTAACATTCAGTAAGTATACCCTAAACGTATGCTTTTAAGTTTGGATTATGAAATTGTTTAAAAACAGAAGCGAGAAACCACAAACAGAACAATTTTACATTTAATGCTCCATATATCTTCACAAATTACGTATTCTGAGTAGTTTCAAACTTACTCACTGGAGCTTCTGATTGAAATATGACAAAAACAGTCATTTAAAATTGAATGAATGGTTTTATTTGAGTTTAAAGTAGATGCAGTAGGTCAAATTAAACTGGCCCAATGAGATTTGGAACAAAAATAATGGAAAGTACAACTTTCCACTTGACAAATTATAATTAAAATTTGAGAAGATTTATAATTGTCACACTAATGCAACTATGTGTTACTCTTTAAATTGAAAAGTGACACCTGGACATGGGAATCGAACCCGAGACCTTTGGATTAGTACACCAATGCTATAACCACTAAACTATCCAGGAGTCGGATCGTGCCCGAGGTCATTCTTCACACATTATTTTAAGGCAGAGTCTGTGATGGAGGTGTGGGACTCCAGCTACATATGAACAATCAATTAATATCACGAGCATCAGAGAACGCAGCCACCTTCAACTCGAGGGCTTTATGCTGCCAAATGTACAATGACAATTCGTATAAATGCACATATCATGATGGATTAAATAGCCAAGTTATTATATTTAATAGCTATGGTTATAGCCACATTTAAATGTTTTCTACATCTATTAATGTTTCCAGCCTGGCCTGGGTCAGTTTTTATTCAAGCCATATATATTCCACTACCAACTGGCTAGATCTGTCGTAGCTTCATGGGGTGCCTTATAATCTAACTTAAGACTAGGACAGGCACAAAATCCAGTCCCTGGCCGTTAATTCATCACTGTGAAAGGTTAGACCTACCTTTCACCAATGATAAATCTTTCGGCCATACCGGGAATTGAACCCGGGACCCTTAGCTCAGTAGAAAGACAAGCTACCAACTGAGCTAAGGTTTTGGATGCAACTAAATATTATATTCCTTAAATTTAAAAATTGTTAGAGCATTAGCGTACTAATCCAAAGGTCCAGAGTTTGATTCCCGTGTCCAGGTGTGATTTTTGAATTTAAAGAATGGGATACTTAGATATGCTATGGCTATAACCGCGATAAACAAATATAATACTTTGTTATTTAATCCAACATTTTATGTGTATCACTGGGAACGCGGGTTAAGGCTTCAACCTCATCTGGTTTGGTTTACAAGTTAAGCTATGGCTACACGGAGCCGCGCCGCACCGCATTTTCTAGCAAGTGGCTACACAAGCCGCACCGCACAGCTATGTCTTGCCCATTGCTCTAATGTTTCAATAAGCATTATTTGATAAAGAGCCACTACTTGATCAATGTGTATGTCAGTAGCCTTATCTCCCTAAAGTGGATTTATTTACAATAACATCTCGTAGGATTTTTAACTAATTCACTTTATTAAACCAAGCATAATATTATTGTAACTAAAAAAAAGAATTTTTATATTCTTTATAGACTGAGTTCTATTATAAAGTAAGTTTGTATTTTTATTTTTACTTGCATAGGTTTTCATCTATTTTCATAAAATTAAGTTAGCTATTAATTACGAAGAATAAAGTTTTAATTTAGCTAATAATTAAGAAGAAGAATGTTTGTTGTTCAATAAGTTGTTATTGGCACACGTGCAACAGCTGTGAAAGAAATGCCTAGTTTTACAAGTGCTGACACAGTGACTGCCAATCACTGTGAATAATCACTGGTATTGTAAAATCACTGTTTCGCCCATCCCTACAGTGCTTAGGGATTATCACGAAAACAAAGTTCTGAAGCTCCCGAACATTTATTTTCGGTAGTAGGTGGCTACATGGTCCGCACCGCACCGCAAAAGTGCGGAGCAATGTTCTCTCGACAATTCGTCCGCGCCGGTGCGGTGCGGACTCGTGTAGCCACTTGCATTTAAAAACATGGATAGCATTCCACCGGAAAAATGCGGTGCGGTGCGGCTCCGTGTAGCCGGTCCTTTATGCGATGATTAGAGTTTAAATTCTGAAACAGGGTTACTGAGAGTGTTTTTTGCTAAATTGTTTTCCACTCTCCATCCACATAGATTTGGCTACATTCCCTCCAAAATTTAATCTTTCTTGGTGCTCTCATTTCTAGTCCATATTGTAAATATGCAGTGAACCTAGACAGTTACAAGCAATTTTTCACAGGAAGGGCCTTATATGACAATTATTAGAAAACTTACTAGATCTACTTTAATGGATTCATACATTAAATCATGTTATCTATGGCCACCTCTTTTGATAGATAATATCAATACATATTGATTAACACTAATAGAATGATAAAATGTGATCAATTTTGGCCATAAAAAAGTATGTATTTTTTAAAAGGCTATTACTTTGAAAAATGGACTACAGTGAGATGAAATTAAAAACTATTAACTTAACTTTTGTTTATAATTTTAATAAGGGAAAAAATTATAATTAGGGATGGTTATAAACAAATGACATACTGACAAAGTTATCTTTCTATTAGATTAAGTGGATGGAACTATATATTCTATAGACATTTTTCAGAACAGAAGTAATTTTGCATTATTCATAAAGTAACAGCTTTAGTTGGTAAAAAGTATAAATTACTAAAAGATTGATGGAATGATTGATTCAAATGATTTACTTGATTACTAATTCCAGCAATATCTCCAACAAGGCATCAATCACAAGCTATGGCACTGATGTATGAATTTAAAATAAAATCTCATTTCCTCCCTTGGAAAAAACCTTTTACTTTTCATCTCCCACGATAAAGCAAGATGAAAAGAATATGATAATATTTTGGTCCCTCCCTCCTTATTTCCATGTGAATGAAAGTGTGTATAAAATGTTCTCCATTCTGTTTCATAATCACTTCCCAACTGGTCTGGCAGCAGTCAAGTGTTGCTATGTTATGCATGGGCTCCTCCCCATGACAATTAATACGGCATTACACTCGACAAACATCATTAACAGGCACAAAACATCGGCCCTTAAGGTACAAATACTATTACTTATCTTTCTAAAAACACCAGCACAGGGCCATGCAAAACATTACACAAAGCCCCCATGGCTGAGTGGTAGACAATATAAAGTACTTTTCCAAAGAGCCCACTTTTGACCTTGGGTGGAGCCAAAATAATTTACTATTGGTTAATGGATCTGTATTATTACAAAGATTTAATATTTTTTGTATTTAGTAGGGATGTGCGAGAACCACTTTTTCAATTAGAGATGATATCGAGACAAGAATATAAAAAAGTATCAAGATGAAAGAACGAAACGAGAAAACTTCCTTTGAAAGTACAAAAATGTAAATTATGTCTATTAAAGTAAATATATAGTTTATAGAGTTCCTTTTGACATTTGGTCCCCGCTTACTTTGGATTAGCTTAAGAGTTCATTCAAACACTTGAGATATAGCTCATAAATATTTTAAATGAAATTAATAAAATAGTGATAGCTGTAATGTATAGCATTTATAATTTATTTTGTAGTCTAACAGTTTATGTCAAAGTTTGATATTGAAAAAACAATATTTATAACCAAAACATTTCTTAATGGTGGCTGTTTATTGGGGGGATATGCTGCATATTTTTGGGTCCACACGGTATTATTAAAATAATAAAGTCTGTATTTGTTTTTAAATTTCTTAGAGCAGTTATATGCTTTTGCATTTTTTTTTCCTTCTAAGTTCTTGAATTTTCGAGATTAATTTTAAACCTTTGAGATATCAAGATTTTTTTCCTCTCGTCTAATAAATATATTTTCAAGTTTTGCTTATCTTTAGTATTTAGTTTCAAGTTATCTTTTACGTTAGTGTGCTTTACTCTGATTCAAGGGACCTCTTTTTGGTCGAATTTAAAGGGGCTGTACGCGCATTTGCGTGAGAGTAGGAAACCGTTTAGAAAAAAATCACCATCAGTACACCCAACGGGGATTCAAACCTCGAGCTCCCCATCAGTGACAGGTCAGTTTATTGCGAGAGTGATGCCATGTGGCTACCTAAGTGGGTAGGGCTGAAATTCCTTAAACCAGGTACAATGGAAGTGAATTTTATTTACTAGGGTTTTTAAATCATCTCCTGAGACAATAGTAGTGTTAAGTTAAACAAGATAAACGACCGAGAACAATATGAAACAAAGTGGTTATGTAATGGTCAGATGTGCCATTGTCATGTTTGTTCTAGAAATAAGTCAGTGTGGGTTGTTATTATTATTATTATTAGCCCCGCGTCTTACTACCCGGTCGGGTTATACGCTTAAGTACTAATTACGCTAATGGATTAGGAATTGGGAAGGTTGAATTTAGAGGAAGTGAACCCGCATTTGCGTGGAGGGAGAGTGGAAAACCATTTAGGAAAAACCACCCCCAGTTCACCCGACTGAGATTCGAACCTCGATCTCCCCGTCCTCGGCAGTCGAGCTCAACACAACTAGCGCGTTAGCCAACTACGCCACCGAGGTGTGGGTTGTTAATCGCTTGTTCACGTATTAAATGTGTGTACAGTATATACTTATCATTTAGTAGCCAAATTAAAACAATACATTTACCTGCTTCAGTGGCCGCATAGTCTAAGGTGTCACTCACTATCTCATTAGACTAGATTACTAATTACAAGGAGATTAGGGTTTGAATTCCAGTTGGGTGTAATGGAGATGGTTTTTCTTAAATGATTTTCCACTCTTCAGTCATGCAAATGTGGGTACACTTCCTCTAAATTCAATCTTCCTCATACTTAACTCATTAGTGTAATTAGTACATATTCACTTAGGCTGAACAGGTAATAATATGCAGTGCTTAAAAAAATATTTAAAACATTTTATTCTAGTTTAAATATGTGTGGGTGCAAATTGCCGCCTCTGAATATATAGTTGTGCATACACACACAGGCCCACCGAAAGGGGGGGAAAGAGGGGCGAAATCCCTAGGGCCCGGCTCATATTCAAGATCTTTTCTTCTCAATTTTGATGAAAATATAAACTTTTAGCAAAATGGAAGAAAAGTGCAATGTAAATAGAAATTTAAATTAAGTACACTAATTACCACTATTTAAACTTGTGTATGAGCCATAAACAAGATTAAACGTTACAACGTTAAGGCTATTGAAATGTTGGCGAACTAACGGAAGAAACCAAGTATCTTAAAGTGATACACAAGACAAACATTTCTAAATCTACTTTGCAGTCCCTAAACCTGCTCAACAAAATAACAGAACTCAATATTGCAAATGCATACAAATGCATTGCTTTGCACACAATCTGCACACTTCCAGGTTCTATTGCTCAAGCAGACCGATCTTTTAGTGTGCTTAGCAGAATAAAGAACTGCTTGAGATCAACAATGGGTTAACTAAAACTAAATGAACTGGGAACACTATCCATTAAATCAAGACTTTCACAGACATTGAATGTTTGCTGATAGAAAAGCTCGAAAGGCGAATTTTAAACGACTCAGTTATATTCCAAGTTGTTAAGTTGTAACTAAATCATTAAATTTTAAAAAGAGAACTTTAGAAATAAAACACACATACAAAGGAATCAAAAGGTAAGCCTTTTATTTAAAGTTATTTCCTATCACTTTTCAATTCAAATTATGTGTTGCAAATGTGTACGTATGTTAATTTTGTTTCTGAAAAGTTATTGTTCATAAGTGAATGATAACTAAGTTGTCTTGGAAGAAGCTTCTGGAATAATTTTCTTAAAATTGTTGTTTATAATTTTGTACTAGTTTTGTTATTTATATAACAATATAATCTCTGAAAAGTGCACAGTCTATGAGGTTCCTTTTTTTTGAGGATTGTAAGGGGTTTGATAAGTTGTACATTAAAGTAATGTAAAGGGAGCCTGACAAAAATTTGGCCCTTAATGGATCTCGATGGCACTGCCAGCACACACAACTAAGAAACTAATTTAGATTAAAAGAGTTAGTACCCTTAACCTAAACTTACAACTTTGGAATGTTTTACTTGGTTGGTAAGACCAGCTACACTAAGAGTAAATCAGTTGGAAAAGCTATTTTTTCCTCAAATATGCACAAAGCACATTAATTATAATTTTACATATTTTTATATCAGCATATATTCAGTATTCTTTGGCATCAAATGTATTACACATTCACTTCATGTATATTCCTTGTATGTTTTTACTAAAGTAAATGTGAAAATGACCTTATCAATAATTGAAGTTAGTAGGAATACTTATCATTTAAATGGAGGCACGATAAGGCTTCACTTAGTAATTTTTAAATTAATGTATCTTATTGTTTTGAATATTGCTCTATGTTCATTAAGTAAATCAATTTGAGCAAGTATTGCAGCCTAATTATAACATAATTTTCCCCATAATTTTAAATGAAAGAATTAATTTTTGTTTGCTAGTTAGCTTTTTTCTTTTATTGAATTTTAAAAAGTGTAGTAGTTAAAAAAATGTTAGACTTTATTTTTTTTAAAGTATGTTTATATTTGAAAAGAAGCCAAAAAAAATTATTTCAAAATGAATTTATCATAATATTTTTTTTTTAATTTGCTTTTACATTTACATTTTTCTAAATCTAATCCTATTTTTTGTGACTTAGACTAAACTTCACAAAATATTGAATTAAGGTGACAGACAGTTCTTAATTTTAGGGATTAAAACCTTTACCAGTGGATTTTAATACACTAAGTTAAACCTCATAGCAGTCATAGTCAATAAGCATCATTGCTTGAGCTACTTTATCACTAGATCAAACCATGGTTTCTCAGAAAAAAATCTGTTTAGTAAGCTGAAATTGTTTTTCTCAAAATATATTAAAAAAAAAATAGCCGTGGAAATTTGCACATGTATTGCCATATTAAAAACAATTTCTAAACATGGATTCAAAAAGTTTAAGGTGGGTTGGAAGGGTGAAGAAAATATGAAAAATAACACTTTCTAAAATTGGTCAGGGAAAATTAGTCTTTTGTCTTTTTTGTAATTTGCCTATAAAGTTTGTGTTATCTTGATTTCCCACCAGGAACTCCAATACTGCCACGTTCTCCCACCACATCAACCTAATATTCTGGAGTTTGTCAACTTTCTTTGTTACAGCTGATTTGTGTCACGTACTTCCAAATAACTCTCAGACAGCCTTGAGTAATTAACCTGTTAATGGCCTCTGCTTACCCATCACACCTTGATTTATCTAAACGGCTCCTTTCAACTCTATTGAATAATAAATATATTTTTGAGTCATAGAGTTAATACATTTTCTTAAAACACTATAGCAAATATTTAGCTGTTATTTAGTGGTTTTATATAAACAGTTAGATAGTTGAGTATTGGATAAAATTTTTTACAGTTTTAATGTATCACCCTCTATGCAAATGTGGAGTAAATTTTCTCTAAAATTATGTCATCCTCTCCACCCCATTAGGGTAGTTAAGTGTGTAGACCCAATATGGCAAGTGAGATGCGAAGAGTAAAAAGTAGGCCTACTTGAGAGAGACTTAAAGTCTACAATTGACCATAAAATTAAGATGTAGTAGAAATTAAAATTATGTTTGTGTTGATAACAACATTGAAAACTTAGTTTCGTTCAAATGTATTGCCACTCGAATATTTGTATTTACCTGTTAAAACTTACCAATATATTATATATATAGGTAATGTTTAAGTATACATTTCTAACACTTTTTATCTCTTTTTTTTACCAGTATATCTGTGATTCAAAAATAAATAATTCAGTTATATTTTCTATTTAAAATATGTTATAGCAATTAAATATTTATTTGCTTTAAGAATACTTGTTACAAACAATTTTTTAACAAAAATACTGCTTTAGTAAGAAAATGGTTTATACAGTTTATGAACTAGAGCAGTGTGTGTAGGAAATATGGATGATATCTTGCTGTTTTAGGACAGATATTGATTATTACTTTGATTTGTATATATTATGATTATTAGATATATATTTTTTTACTCTGTCCTCAATAAATGAGTGGAATTTAATCAAAACCATTGAAGGTGTTTTCAAATAAATCTAATTTTTATGTTTGTTGCTTTGACAAAAGTGCCCTTAATATGTGCACTTTTAGTGTTAATACTCTCCATGCAGCGAGATATTATGGAATTGTCCATAGATATAAAGTTTGAAGAAAATCAGCCAAATAGACTAGGCTCTATGGAAGCGCAAATACAGAAGGCATGCCAAAAACAACTTTTAAGAATCATGGGCATATAAAAAGATTAGTTTACTTTAATATAAAATCTCAAGATTGAGTTTTATCAGTATCACCAGACATTATGCATATCTCCTATATTTGACAAAGGAAAAGTTGAAAGTAATCATTTAAATAAGATTTAGTACCAAAATAAATTAATGTCTTTCTAAATGTATGAGCTGCAAGTAAATTTCAGCACCGCAAAATGTTACACAACAGGAAATAAAACTGGTGCAATACTCACCGGAACCTTATCAGGAGTGACAACTTTAGGAACAAGTGTCTGCAGATGGTTTGGCAGGAGCTGTGTATCGGTAGTTTTATTGGTCTTTACGTCTTTGCGTGGTCCTTCGGTGCTTCTACTAGTCCTGATTGGTTCTATACTGGCTCGCTGCTCGCTCTCACCAGTGTCCATGCTATCAGGGGCGTTGTTTGTAATGTCAAGTTTCTCCCAGGCTCGACGCAACTTCTCCAGCTCCAGCTCATGGGCCACTAGCTGCTTGCCGCCGTAGCTTAACACCCTCGTGGACTTCATGCCAGGGTAGCAGCACAAGAACTCAATGTTCCTGAAATAAAAAAAACACAGTTGTATTTTTGGAATAATTAAGACAGATTTTTTTTATTACCATTAGCATTGTAGAGGTAATCTACCCGCATTTGCGTGGAAGGAATTGAGAAATCATTTAGGAACAACCACCCACAGTAGACATGACCAGGATTCAAACCCCTATATCCTCATCATCAGAAGACCAGTCTAACACGAAAGTGACGCCTTAGACCTTTCGGCCACTGAAGCAGGTATGAGAGATCTTGACAATCAGATGGATCGCATAAGCACCCCCAATGACTCATAATAGTAGTAGGACAGGGTTTCATCTTAGCACCTTACTCTCCCAGTATTCGCTGTGAGTAGTCGACAAACCTAACTTAATTTTGAGATAGAGACAGGAACCAAACAATAGATCGGCGATTTTATCCCTTTCAACTCATGGGACACTGAACAAGGTGTGTTAAAATTGTTAAGACACGCTGTCAGTTTTTTTTAAAGAGAGAATTTGTTATTAAAATAATTAAATATTAAGATTGTGCTTGGAAGTTAAATAGTAGCTAAAAATAAAATAGTTGTATTATTATTTTTTAAAAGTTGATCATTGATTTAAAAAGATTTATTTTAGTTCCTCAAATTATTTCTCACTTCTTTTTTATCTTTCCCCAAGCTCTCGCGGCACATCACCTGTTTGGGTTATATGCATATGTACTAATTATGGTGAGGTGTTAAGAATGAATAAGGTTGAATTCAAACCCTGATCTCCCCATCATCGGCAGACCAGTCTATTGCGAGAGTGCAGCCTTTGACCATTCAACCACCGATGCAGGTAACAATGTAACAGTTTGGTCCCTCAGAAAGATATTGGCCAGCATCTGAATCTCAATGCCCAATGATCTCGACTATGGCTAAAGGTCCTTGAGGGGAAGTGGAAAGAAATCTGAGTCAAGGTTCGTATTCTTGTAGTTTTTATAATAAAAAATATTTTTGTGGCCATAATAAATAAAATAATTCTTCAGTAGAAACATTTAGTTTAATTTTGTACACATGATATAATCTCAACTGTTGCTAAATATATTTCATGAGCATTGCATGATGTGACCAGGACTTTTTTATCTTCATTTAAAAAGTCCCTGGTCAAATGAAATTATGTTCACGACAAATATTTTATTATTTTCTTTAGGTTGAAAAAGACACATGGACACGAGAATCGAACCTGGGACCTTAGGCTTAGTATGCCAATGCTCTAACTACTGAGCTATCCAGGAATTATTTACTGTTGAGATTTATTTAAGTAGAAAATTAAACTAAATGTTTCTATTGAAGAAATATTTTATTTATTTTGAACAAAAAAATATTTTTTTGGTATAAAAACTGCAAAAATGCGAACTCTGACTAAGTTTTGTTCCACCCACCGTTTATATATATATATATATATATCCATTTTATTCCTATTTGTACCCGTGCAAGGGTATAGAAAGCAAGTTTCTTTTAGGGAGGGGGGTCCACTAGAAAATGTTAATATACCTTTAGACAGTAAAATTGTTCATACATATACATGGACCCCCCACCCTCCTCCCCAAGGGAGTTCCACCAAATTCGGAACAGTTCAACACCCCTACCCTCTTTTTACACCCTTGAATCGGACCACAGGCTATCTAGTTTGATCACAGCAACACAATAATGATAATAATCAATCAAGGTGATGTTTGAAACTTACGGATCAAGGGTGTAGACATAGCTGCCCTCCGGTGTCCTCTCCTGCACGTAGTTGAGGTTGTATTCAATCATAATATTTATCACTTGACTTAGTTCAGCCTTTTCTCTGGAATTGAATAGTTGGGTGTTCACCTGAGATCATAATATACTTTGTTTACTTGGTGTGGATGCTGAACCATTCAATCTCTGTTTTAGCTTTATTGCTTTATTGTATTATATATATTAGATATATAGGTGTTTTTTTTAATTTTCCTGTTGACTGTATGTGTGTATGTGTATTTCATGGTCAAAGCTAGAAACTGGCCACTATGCGAACTGGCTGGACTCTGCACACATTAGCCAGCTGTTTCAACCAAATCATGAAATATTGATCGGGGAAAATTTTAATTCGCGTTCTGGCCAGCCAAAGTGCGAATTGACCACAAGAGCCTGGGTCGTGCCCAACGTGCTGGATAATATGACAGAGCACAGTCCCATCCTAACCTAACCTAAAGGCTGGGGCTAGGGAGTCATCCCTCGGGTAGGAGTACCCATGGAGACAGGACCGCCATCCTCCCTCCTATACAGGACAGAGCTTAAACTAATTGTAGGCTTGGTAATATATACAATAGCCGATAGAATCTACTAGACAGGAAATAACTGAAACTATTTCTGATAAAGAAATAACATATATATTTGGTGCTTTTGCCAGATTCCTACAACCATATCTAGAACCGGCCAGGCAAAGCCCAAACTTCTGATAAATTATTATATATTTCATGATAAGGCTAATTTCGAAGACCAAAGCTAAAAGTGCCGGTCATTCCTCAAAATGACTAAATTTCGGGCTTTGATCATGACATATATATATACATATATATACACACATATATATA
>CABFWB010001674.1:26940-44635 GCA_902151455.1 Timema bartmani
TGGTACAAACATAAGAGTTTAATTTTCTCCACATGGTGACCTCAAAATTTCTTTAATATCTGTCAAGGGTGTTCTGGAATTAAATAACAAATTTTTGCTTCAAAAAGTTTGTTAGATAATGCCGCTATGCTCATGACAGATATTCATGAACTGTTGATATCAACATGTGAAGACAATTAAACTCTATGTATGTAATGGAACAATATTTTATCTATTTTGGACAAAAAATGTTTTGCCATTAAAACTGTAAAAGCACTGGCCTTATATCGGGTCCTCTTTTATCCCACCTTAAGTTGTGGAATAGTCCTGGCTTGCAAGACACCCTCTGTTAGACAAATAATTGTTTAACATATTCATAAAACTTCAGAATAAAGTTCCACCTCCTTGCAATATTCGATAGCAAGAGAAAAATAATATCATATCTGTATGTCAGTTTGTTAGTGTATGTGCAGTTATTATTCTTGTTTTAATTTCTACTGTAAGGTTAGGTTTATATTCGTGTGTAAAGCAGAGCTAATAACGAATAGTGCATAAAACATAAAGCGCATCAAGTTGAAGCATATTACTTTCAATGATAGCGTATAGCCTCGGGGATGGGCATAAAACATTCTTCTAAATAAATGGTACGACACAGTCGCACAAACTTTCTAATTATTGCTTCGAAAATAATTTTCAAAATTTGTTTTGAGTAAACTACCCTTAAGTAAGTTTCCCTCATAAAAACAAACACAACACCTCGTTAATCACAATAACCACTATTTATATAACAATTTTAGACAAAATCGTTCAAATATATTTAATAAAATTCAAATTTTCATAAATAAATAATTTGTAAATGACCCTAAAATGATTTATTATAAAAATAAAAACATATTCTTATTTATCATGAAAAACTATTCCCAGATTCCCATTTTGAATTCAATCTTCAAAGTCAATTTCCAAAAATTTCAAATTCTCTAAAAGTAAATCACCTTTAAAAGATACATTACTATTGATAGTGCAAAATAATTCCTCGATACCAATTTTGAACAAAATCTTTAGAGCCATTTTCGGAAAATTTGGAATTAAAAAAAGCTACTCGTCAGTAAACTACCCTTAAAAGGTAAAAAAAAAAAGTTTGTGGAATAGCCCTAGAAAATCTAGACATCAAGTTTGAACAAAATCCATCTAATCGTTTTGGATCCGTGGCAGGGAACAGACAGACTGATGTGAGGACAAACATAATTGTATAACCCAGTATCTTTTATTTTGGTGGCACATAAAACGCCAAGCGTTAACATAATTTCAAGGCCGGTAATTTTTACGATTACAATATATGTGAGAAAGTCAACAGGAATATAAAAAAAGTGTTGTTTGTTCTGTGTGTTGCGTAAAGTCAGCCGACAGTCTTACTGCGGTCCTTAATATCGATTATACACACCGGTGTGGCGGAAACTGATAACTAGCAGAAGCTACCAGATATATCCTCATGTATCCATTCACCAAGCCATACGATCTGCAGACCCTGTTTTGAGTTCTTGTTACTTTTGGCAGTTAAAACAACAAACCATTTGTTTTCGAAGCCTGTGTTTGTAGTACACTTGAAAATGCTTTACAAACAAGAGCTTCTAAAATGCTGCATTCTCTTCACAAATGAAGATGGCGAACCAGCCGAAACAAGGGTAGTTGATGACGTCACACAAACCATGTTTGGTTGTGTTCACACGCATGTGTTTATAAAATAAAACACTTTTTATATTGAAAATAATATTTTGTATGGTTCTTTCTCTAGGTTATAATATATAATTATATATATATTTATTATTGTGGCCAGTTATAAGAAGGTGTGAATAGAATACTTTTTAATTTATTATATCATGTAAGTTGATAAGAGGTCTTATATATAGAAACTTTTTGTTTGATCATATTTACATATAAGACCTCATAATGTTCAACAATTTATCTTATAATATGTTTTCAACAGAATATTATAATTAAACATCAATACATAATAACACCTAAAAACATGTCATCATAGAAGACTAAGCTACTATCAAATAAGGAGAAGGGAATACAAATAAAGAAGATAAAATGTTGTCATGTATTACTCCTTACCAAATCAAATATGAACATTATTAAAAATATTTATCTGTTGTTAAAAATATCAGCTAAATTCTTGCTAAAGTGGTATAATGTAACAAATAAATAAAGAGCTGAAAGAGGGGTCGTTTTAAAACTGTTATCATCGAGGTTTGAGGAGGGGGAAATATCAATTTTGCTTAAAATTAAACAATGAAAACCTAGCTCTATAGAAAGTTGATAAGCTTTGACAAGTAAACCTTTTACTAGAGGTCAAGTTTAGTTTCCCAATAAAAAGTTTTGAATACATCTTAGCGCGATAAGAAACTATCCAAAACCATTGTTGCAACGATCCACCAGTCGATAAAATTTGACTATTATTATTAGTTTTATTAAATAGGAGATATAGGAAATTCGATTCCTTGATACCTACTGAATCTTAAAGATATCGAGAGGATCGAGAATCGAGAAAATACCTCAATTCTTGATGCCTCGATTCCTAAAGATACGTACAAATGATAGTGAATGCTTTACTAAGAGATTAATGAATATCAAATGTTAAAGGCCGTTCGTAACGCATTTTTTCTTTAACTATTCCAAATATTTGTGTAGTAAAACCTATAAAAGCATTTATTAAATTTGAAAACTTAAAAATTGATGTTTTGTTTCAATATGTAAACATAATTACCGTGGTAGCATAATGTATTCAATAAAAAACACAAACAAACCTCCATATTAACATATACCAACCCTATGTTAAGAAATATATTAAGATTGCTTTGCAAATTTACTGTCACAAATTAAATAATAATAATAATATGGGTAAAGTTTATTTCAAACTTTTAAAGCAAAAATTAAAATCATGACAGTAGTTTGTAAAGGCAAAAATTATTTAAAAGTCTAATTAATAATCAATAGACGTTTACCTGAATTTCAATAATAAAATCAAATAGATAAAAAAAAGTTTACCTATCACGACAGCCATATTGGTTTTACCTTTTTAAACTATTCAGTGAAGGTGCTACAAAGTGGCAACTAATTTAAAATTCCATTTCCATCCAAACTTAAATGTTTCCATCATATTTTAGTGTGAAAATATAAATGTATACTAAACTTTAAAACAAAAATTATTGTAACCAACAGGAGAAGTTTATTTTCACAAAAAAATATACGAGGCCTACTCTATTAACATAAATAAAATATTTTCTTAAACCAATATGACTGTTCTCACTTCATTTTGGGCCTATTCCAATAAGAATCAAGTATCGAGGAATCGAGGTAGAAATTTAAGAATCAGAATCGAGAATCGGAACCGAAAAACTGGTATCATCTCATCTCTATTAAATAGGCATTGGTGATATACATCCAAAGTTACGGCTACTAATCACGTGGTTTTACATCTGAATTATATATTCGACCTCGAATATCTTGTGGTATGATGTTCGCCTCAGGACCCAATGATTGTGGGTTTGAGCTCAGCTTATATTGTTCTTGAGCGATAAAAATCCGTAGCAGAACTTCCTTCGGAAGAGAAGTAACCCATGACGATTGGGACATGTAAAAGAAACCTAGAAGGTACGTGAAAACAACTTTCCCAGCAAAATTGGTAGGCCCTTTCGTTCTCGCTCATAGAAATGCTCGTGTGCTATAATCAGTTGATTCAGAAAGAGCACGTTAAATACCTCAAATAAATATTAATAAAATAAAAATGAATAGGTAAAAGTAGATTTAGTAACTTTTCTAGCTGTCAGATAAGGTCCTTGTTATGAAAATTAGACTGTAGGTACAAATCCAGAGCCTAACACGCGTGGTTTATTTCCGAGAAATAAGGAGAGGAGATAACCAACTTGAGTTCTCATGAAGGAAGGAAGAATTTAACTTGACTAATTTACTTCTCATTTCCTCGTGGATTAGTTGCGCGGTTAACAATCCATCCCTCGCTCGCTAGATTGCAATTAAACCACCACACGATAGCGACTCTACAGAGTGACCTGGTAGTTAAACCACCACACGAGAGCGACTCTGCAGGGTGACCTGGTAGTTAAACCACCACACGAGAGCGACTCTGCAGGGTGACCTGGTAGTTAAACCACCACAGATAGCAACTCTACAGGGTGACCTGGTAGTTAAACCACCACACTAGAGCAACTCTACAGGGTGACCTGGTAGTTAAACCCCCACACGAGAACGACTCTACAGGGTGACCTGGTAGTTAAACCACCACAGATAGCGACTCTACAGAGTGACCTGGTAGTTAAACCACCACACAATAGCAACTCTACAGGGTGACCTGGTAGTTAAACCCCCACACGAGAACGACTCTACAGGGTGACCTGGTAGTTAAATCACCACAAGATAGCAACTCTACAGGTGACCTGGTAGCTAAACCACCACAAGATAGCAACTCTACAGGTGACCTGGTAGTTAAATCACCACAATATAGCAACTCTACAGGTGACCTGGTAGCTAAACCACCACAAGATAGCAACTCTACAGGTGACCTGGTAGTTAAACCACAACAAGATAGCAACTCTACAGGGTGACCTGGTAGTTAAATCACCACAAGATAGCAACTCTACAGGTGACCTGGTAGCTAAACCACCACAAGATAGCAACTCTACAGGTGACCTGGTAGTTAAATCACCACAATATAGCAACTCTACAGGTGACCTGGTAGCTAAACCACCACAAGATAGCAACTCTACAGGTGACCTGGTAGTTAAACCACCAAAGATAGCGACTCTACAGGGTAACCTGGTAGCTAAACCACCACACAATAGCAACTCTACAGGATGACCTGGTAGCTAAACCACCACACGATGACGACTCTACAGGATGACCTGGCAGCTAAACCACCACACGATGGCGACTCTACAGAATGACCTGATAGTTGAACCACCACACGAGAGCGACTCTACAGGATGACCTGGTAGTTAAACCACCACACGAGAGCGACTCTACAGGGTGACCTGTATGTATTCGTACATCACCGAAGAGTGTGTCGATCAAATCGTTGCAATATCGTGCCACGGTTGTCGACCACATCCTGGCGGTCGACGGCGACGTCGATGAGGTCCCACACCTCACAAAGACGCGCCCAGCTAGGTGCTAGATAGACGAACCGTTTGAGTCCAGCGTCTTGTTTCTCGCTGATTACGACCATACGGTAACCACACATACGTCTCATAGATATTTCATGATTAGTCAGACCAATCTTCTGAGGAGGTTGCGTGTTGCTGAAAAACTTTGATATGACCGACTTTTAGCTGCCCAGTTCTTGCCACTCTGTACGGTTAAACATCGCACAATTCCCTCCGCATTTTTCTTGCTGAACATAGGGCGTAAAGTTGTTCTTGACGCTCATGCCGACGAGGACACGCTTGGCGTTGACTTCTTCCAGTCTAAACAAAGTGTTGAAAATACTGGTGATGGCGAGCGGCTTCACCATCTTTGCTTTGCGGGTGCAAACGTCTTGACCTTCCATGATGTTTGATCGCTTCGACGACTGTCGTGATTATGGCCGGCACGCCGTCGGGACGCTCTTTTATAGCCGACGAGGGGAAGACAAGGCACACACTGATTGGACGCAACCTCTTGAGGGGTGGCAGGACCCTAGCGTCTTGAAACATGTGTTGTAATATATCGTTGTATGTATGATTGGTGGGTGATAATAAGGCGAGGAAAGTTTTCAATGAAATGTTTTGGGCGCAAGAGAGAAGGTACATGAGACAGTAATGTCCACAAACGTCACTTTGAAGTTGGATCTCACCCATTCGGACTTTCTGAATATTTACACCGAGGGGGCAACGATGGAGAAAATAGATCTTACAGGAAAATACATTCAAATTGGCGGGGAGGGTTGGGGGGAGACAGTAGGAAACCATCTAAGAAAATCCATCTCCATCACACCCAAACGGGATTCGAATCTCGATATCCCGCAGCAGCATCAGTCCATTAGCCCATTTCGGTGGCCGCATGGTCTAAAGCGCTACTCTCACAATAGTTTAGAATGCCGATGACGGGAAGATAAAGGTTCAAATCTCGGTCGAGGGGACTTTTTCCAAAANACAATTCACAGGTGAGTTTCAACTAGCGCTGATTACCCTGGAAACACGCCACGCTACTGCAAACAGACACCGAGTGCGTTTGGCTCATTCCTCCAGAAAAGCGACCTATTTAGGCCAATCCATACAGGAACTTTGACGCAGTCTTAGTAAGTACCGTAAATGGAAGGTTGTTTGGCCCAACCGTGATAGGACGTATGAACAAAGAATATAAAATTATTCTCCCTTTCATTTATACAGACCTAGCCTAACATAATCAAATCCAACTTAACCTAGCCTAACCTAGCCTAGCAATAAGGCGATTTTTTTTGCAGAGCTGACCTATCATAACCTAGCCATCAGACAATTTTCTTTCAGTTTTCGCATACCTAGCCTAACATAATCTAACCTAGCCACTAGGGGATTTCTTTAATTTTTTGCAGACCTTACCTAACATAGCCTAGCGATAAAGCAATTTTATTTCCGTTTTTGCAGACCTAACCTATCGTAACCTAACTTAACCTAGCCATCAGACAATTTTCTTTCATTTTTTGTAGACCTAGCCTATTATAAACTAGCCCAACTATCAGATGAATGAACAGACAGTGGCTAGAGAAACACGAGTCATAAGTAAACAAACAGGGTAGGATTAACAGGTATTTTCATAACAATTCAAGCGGGTCATGAGTTATTAAATACATATAAAAACTATATACTGTCGCCATTTTTATTTTGAAGTAGTTTATTTTATTTTTCGTAACTGTATTTGTTTTTAAATAATCTAAAGCTTAGGCTATTTGGTTCATTCACAAAAATGACCATTAGAGATCTACATGCCAGGATGTAAATTAAAAAAAGTATGTGGAATTAAATCTCTATCTAAAATAGAAAACAGCAAAAAAAAGGTATTTTAAAATGCAAAACAATGTTGTTCAGGCGCAAATAGTAGAGTGAGTGTGCATACTCGTCAGAGGAAGAGGAAAAGTATTATCAGAAGAGGGAACTACTTATTTTTTCCCTTCCTTTTCTAGTTCGTACATTGGCGTCTTAGGGCGTGGAAAAGTTTGTAGGGTCAGGAACCCCCTTTAGTTTGATGGGTCCCTTTAGGGGAGGTCATTTGTACTTATAATTGCTAAAGATATTGTACAATTTTCTAACGGCCCATCTTGAAAAAAAAAAGTTTTCTATGCCGTTGCTCAATCATTTGTATTTGTTGTATTAAGAACATTGTATTTTAGAGACATTATTATTATTTAGCACCGCGTCTTACTACCCGTTCGGGTTATACGCTTTTAGAGACGTAATTTTTTGTTAATACACAATCACCCCTTCCACATAATTAATCAAAGCCCATGACCATTAACAGGAGCTATTTGAGCATTAACTATAGTTAGTGGTCTAACTAAATGATTTCATCAATTTATACCAACAATTATAGCAATTGGTATGGTTATCATAATTTTCCCTGTAGTACAATGATGACGTGATATCATTCGAGAAAGAAATATTCAAGAAATTCATACTTATAAAGATATTATGGTGAGATGGAAGGAGACACAAGAAAGAGCAAGTGTTTTTGTAGTTTTTATGCCAAAACATTATTTTTTGGCCAAAATGAATCAAATATTTTTCCAGTACAAACACAGAATTTAATTTTCTTCACATGGTGACGTCAACATTTCTTGAATATCTGTCAAGGATGTCATGGAATTTAATGGCAACTTTTTCTCTTAATTTAAAAAGTTTCTCATCTAACTCCACTATCCTCACGACAGATAGTCAAGAAATGTTGACCATGTGGAGAAAATTAAACTTTGTTTCTACTGGAGAAATATTTATTATTTTAGAAAAATAAAAGTTTTGCCATAAAAATGCAAAAACATTGGCCTTTTCTCGAGGTCCACGTTGATCCCAACTTAAAGGATTACAATGAGGAATCATTATTTTTTTACACCATAAGTCTTTAGTTCTTAGAGTCCTTGGGGGGCGTACAGCCCGCTTCATAAAAGAGATTCGAAATCCCTAAACAGGAAACCTCGTTAAGGGCCGCCGGCACAGTCTGTGGCCAAAGGGCTCGTGGTAGAAACAATTAGAAAGCACAGGCTAAGTAGCAATGAGGGTGAAAGCCAGCTCGGGACCTAGCCTGATAACTCATACCGCTAATACACACTATATGTTCACTTTGCTACGTCCTAATTCATAAATAACACCTTCCCCACCTAACTGCAGACTCATTTTAACTCTCTCCGACTCCCTTCAACCACTTACCGTCTAACATTTTACGATAATTAATAAGTCAAGAGAGAAACGTTCTCCGCCCATTTCCGTTGGCAAGTCTCTTTTACCTCCACGATCCCCGTCTAGGAGGAGCACCAGGAAATCGGATACCTTAGTTTGAAGCGGGTAATTAAGCTACGAGGGTATTTTCAAGTTTAGGGAAAAAAAAGAATATTAAAAGACTCCTTAAATAGGTTGTTGTAGTGTGGTTAAAGGGGTTGTTTCAAAGGTTGATTTGGTTAAACGTGGTATTTTTATACGGTGTTTAGAGTGTCGTTTATAGTTTCATGTTTCCACAAAAATGACCTTATTTTATAAGCTATATCACAGTCAAATAAAGCAAAGTATTATTTTTCACCGTATCTTGGTATTCATTCGAGTTGTATGCATACACTAATGCTAAAGTGATAAGGAAGGTATAATTTCCGAGGAAATGTACCAACATTTGTGCGCAGGGCGATTGTAAAACCATATAGAAAAAAAAAACCTCTTTGGTGGCCGCCTGGTAAAACGCGTGACTCTCGCAGTTGACAATATTGCCGATGACGGGGATATCCAGGTTCAAATCTCAGTCTGGTGTACTGAGGGTTATTTTACCAACATGGCTTTTCACTTTCACTTCACGCAAATGGGGATACACTTCCTTTAAATATAGTCTTCATGAGCCCTAACACTATTAGAATAATTAGTATTTAAGCGTATAACCCGAAAGGGTTGTAAGACACGGCGATAAAGAAGAAGAAAAAATAAAAATGAGGGAAAACCACCCTCAGAACACATGACCCGGATTTAAACCCCTACCTAGTCACTTGCAATCCGGTCTAACATGAGCGTTATGCGTTAAAACCCGTGACCAGTGATGAGGGTTGTTTAGCAACAAATGGACAAATTGTGTATTGCCAGACATTCACAATGTTAGTGCACTTGAATCTACTTACAGACATGATCCCATATAACAGTTTTTAAAATGGAGAGGTTGGTATACATTTTCTTGTGAGAGGCTGCCATATATCACAATTGTATAAATCATTAAAGGGGGGTCAGAAATATGAAGCACAACGAAGATAGAACGAGATAGACTACGGATATTATGAGAAAAATATGGCTTCCAGTAAGAGAAGAGGGCTACAGAAGAAGGAGAAATAGAGAGATATATGAGATGAAGAAACAGCCAGATGTAATGCAGAAGATGGAAGTGAATAGAATTAGATGGACGGGCCATGTAGCCAGGATGAGACCAGAAAAAAACCCGAGGGTAGTTCTCGAAGGCTCCCGAAACCCTCAGACCACTTGGGCGTCCCAGAACAAGGTAGAAAGATCAAGTCACCAAGGATCTGAAGGAGCTAAGGGAGGAAGAAGATTGGAAATAAGTGGACAAATATAGAACAATATGGAGGAGGCTTAGGTTTGTGAAGTCGACACATGATCTTCAAGGCCTGTGATAGCTGATCAGATTTATTTTTATTTAGGTTATAAGTGGCTTTTACTCTAAGTCCCACAGAAATGAACTAATAAAGTATTTGCAAAAAAAAAAAANTGATGATATTTTGTAATATTTTCTATTTGCAACCATACTCCTATTTACTGTGTGCTTCTTAAATGTTGTCCAGCTTCAATTTAGTTACTATTCCAATTACAATGTTTTACCATTTTTTTTAAACTGTAGGCCTTTTTTTTATATACATACATATTATTGAACTGTTTTTCATGATGTTTACAAATATGTTTTCAGAATATTTCTATCACCCTTCTGTAATTCAAAAAACTTATATTTTTTATTCACATATGAAACAAATATTACTTTATAATTAGTCCCTGATAAGACTCCAGCCAAAGTCTGCCAACATGTTAACACTCCACTTTCCTTCATACCGTTTTTCCATAACAGCAATGTCTTGGTGAAACCGCTCTCCATGTTTGTCACTAACTTCAACAAGATTTTGTGAGAAAAAAATCCAAATTTGAATGTAAAAAGTTAATCTTTAGTGATATGTTGCACCCCATTGTTTTATATGACTGAAGCAGTTTTCCCGCGATTTACTGGTATGCTTTATTTTTTCCCAAGAAATTCCTGAATGCATCTTTGAATATCTTCCAAGTTGCTATTTCAACTTCGTTCAGAGTAGAATCAAAAGTGTTATCTGTGGTAAGTTTCCTTATGTGTAGACAACAAAAATCCCTTCTTTTATCTTTACCTCACTCAAATGGTGCGGATATTAACAAAAACTAGGGCCATCCTTCCAGTGTCGTAGCGAGGTAATTTTATGCACGGGGAGGGTCTTGATTTTGGCACACTATACCCGGTTTAGAAACCAAATTCATATAAGAAAATTCTTATAAAAAGCTTAATAAAAGCTTAAATAAAAACAAGGCTGTCAAACCAATCCTGTAGAAAGGAAGCAATGTAGCCAACTTCAACCTTATAAAAGGCAGTTAAAACAGGTAACCTATGCCCTAACAAAGGGCAATTAAACTCATGATATTCATATTAAAAGGCCACTTAGCAATAATAAAAGTGAAATAGTAGATGTTTAGGAAACAGAAAATACAATTTTTTATTTGTTATACTATGTTTGATAAAAGTAAATACAGTCAACTCTGGTTTTATTATTGGTTCATCCTAACCTGAGATCGGAAGTAAACAAACATTCCCATATTCCTACTCGAAGGACGTAACATGATTGGTGGAACACCAGTGCAATATTTTAAATAAGTACAAGCATGTATAGTCAGTATCATAGCAAAGTAGGTCACTATGAATTTTTGTATTTTTTAAATACTTTTAAATTTCCTGTCATATGTTTAACAAAACTCGGCCCAGACTCAGAAATAAATAGACGAATAGTACTCAACACTCACAATCACCCTTTAAAAGTGAAGTTTACACTTGACGCAACCCACATTACACCCATTTAACTTAAGGTTAATCTTATTACCAGGTTTTATCAACTACCATAAGTGATAATAATCTTATTATTTTATCATATCAAAGGTATTAAAACACTGAAAAGACATTACTTATTACATTTCAAATAAAATCAATGATACAATTTATTTTAAATATTATAATAATGATTTAACCGTTTTTAGATTTTAACAGTGTAGTGAAAAGGAAATTCAAATTTTTAACAAGTATTGTCTCATAGCTATTGTTTTACGTTTCCATTGATACCATTACTATTTTTTTATTATAATAATTAAATAGTGAAATCCTGGTATAACTAAAGTTATGTAAAAAAGTATTTAAAAATTGTGCGTGAGATAGGTCACTTTACTTCCCGTTTGTCATTTATAAACCCCATTAGTGCTTGAAGGATTTCCTGGAAATATAGCGAGTAATAGAAAATAGGTTGGAGGGGGTGTTAGAAGGGATGGATGTTGCTCAATGACCATTCTAATTTTTATCTGAGAGATGGTGGATGAACGAAAATATTTACGTTAGCAAACTATTGAAGATTCATAGTTTTTTAGCACCACGTCTCACTACCTGATTCATAGTTCTGACAGTAATATACTCAGCTATAATTTCTTGTGTTTTTGGTGTCTTTCATGCTTCATATACTTTTTTAATTGGCCGGAATAGATAGTTTCTACATGATAATTTCTAAGATATAAATTAGTGTTTTTGTTGGTATCTTTCACTCTTAGCACTTTTTTTAAAAATATTTAGTAACTGTCTATGTATTTAAAACGCCTAGTTATAAATAATTCAAGCTGCAAAATACCACATGAATGAAACAATATCATTAAATGAATGCATAGCTGATTTAATAAATGACAAACTAAACAGCTCCGTTCATATATTTGGACACCACCAAAGATGTGCTGTATATTTTTGCAAGGGACCCAAACAGAATTAAAAATAAATAGTACGACACAATCATACAAACTTTATCATATTGTGTATTATTATCTTCGAAGAAAATTTTGAAAAATTTGTTTTTATTGAGCTACCTTTATATAAGTTTTACTCATAGAAATAGGGTGACCTGGTGGTCTAGGGTTAAGGTGTCAGACTTCTGTGCTGGGGGTCCGGGGTTCAATCCTCGGTCCCAGCACAGATTTATCTGATTGCCAAACCCTTCCTTCACCTCTGACAAGACGTGTATTAATCACAACTTGTGAATGTGTGGAATGTCAGGACTCCACCGTGGTTAGGATTCCCCGTTAAACTGTAGGACCTCCATTTCATCTCACAATCACCTTACCATTACACATTAGCGTAAGTGCGTATAACCCGAACGGGTAGTAAGACGCGGTGCTAATAATAATAATAATAATAATAATAATAATAATAATAATAATAATAATAATAATAATAATAATAGTAATAATAATAATAATAATAATAGTAATAATACTCATAGAAATAAACAAATCATCCTGTTAATCACAATAATCACTCTTTATAAATAGATTTTAAACCAAATTCTTCAAATATATTTAAATAAATTCAAATTTTCAAAATTAAATTATTTGCAAACCACCCTAAAATTATTTGTTTGTAGAAATACAAACTTACTCCTATTTATTATGAAAAATCAATAAAATATTCCCATTATGAATTCAATTTTAATCCATAGCATTCAAATTTTTTGTTTTAAGTAAACTAACCCTAAATTAATTTATTCATACAAAGATACATTATTATTGATATGTAAAATAGTCTCCCGATACCAATATTGAACCAAATCACTAAAGCCATTTTTAAGAGACTCAAATTAAAGAATATCAGTCATTAGTAAACTATCCATAAACAAATTCACCCCCAAAACTAATATACATCTTTATTTGTCATGTTCATGTCAAACACTCCCCAATTATACTTTTAAGAAAAATTGTTATAGCTATTTTCAAAATAAATCGATTTTTCAAAAATCACTCCTCAATAAAAGACCCTTTATTGAATTTTCATCCAAAGCAAACTATATAGAGCTATTTGTCTCAAACACTCCCAAGATACTCATTTGGAACCAAATAGTTAAGGCAGTTTTAAAAATCTTTCAAGTTTTTGAAAAGTCTGTCATCAATAAACAACCCATAAATGAGTTTTTGCCTCAAAAACCAATATACACTGTTAAGTTTCATGTCAAACATTCCCTAGATATCCATTTTAAACTAGATCGTTAAAGCCATTTTCGAGAAATTTGTAATTAAAAAAAATTATTAATCAGTAATCTACCATTAATTGAAGGGCTTTGTTAAAAAAAGGTTTCTAGGTATCTAAATTTCAAGTTTGAACAAAATCCATCAAGCCATTTTGAATCCGAGGCCAAGGACAGAGAGACAGACATGGGGACAGATAGAATCAAAAAATCCACTATTTTTGAGTTTGTGTTCAAATAAAACATAAAGATTTATCATAATTTCTTGATTGATTGTTTTCATGATCACAATACTTTTTCTTGATATGGGAAAGTAAAAATATCATTCCACCTCTTCTAGAAAGTGACCTTCAAAAGCTGTCGCAGCTTGATGTACAGTACAATACAGACAATAACTGTGCTGAGCAGTATAATACTGCCGTTGTGAAGAAGACTTGTGGAAAACACATATACTACGCACAACGAGGATCATATCAAGCTCGATGTGCTGATGCTGTTGTCACCAATAATACTTCACTACTTGCTGAACAAACAAATACATGGATCAAGACCAAGAAAATTTACTAATCTGGTAGAAGCTCAAAAACGCGGAAAAGCATATCTCCCCCAAAAGAAATGTGAGAATCACAGCGGGATCCAAACTATAGCAAGTCAAACTTTTTTCCAAAGCCAATTAAGAAAATAAACATTCGAGATGAATATTTTAAAGCAAATAAAAATAATTACTTGATAGTCTGCTACAACCCAAGGAAAAATTACAAGACATTTAATGTTAAACTAGAAATCAGAATGATTCTGAACCATGGTTAAAAGAAAGGTGAAAACGCTTGACAACGTCTAATTTTGGGCAAGTCTGCAACCATCTTGCAGCAACTTGTTGCGAGAATATGGTAAAACAATGTTTATATACTGATCTACAACACCTAACCACTATATCATACGGAAGAAAAACTGAACACAAAGCCATAGAAACATTAGAGGTGACGTTGAATGTTTACGTTGAAATGTGTGGTCTTGTTACTGACCCTAAATTGGCATTTCTTGGTGCTACACTAGATGGCTTGATCAGGAATGATGGGATAATAGAGGTAAATTGTCCATCCTCAGCCATATTGATGAGTCAAGAGGCTGCTACGTTGCAACTTAAGGAAACCTGAAAAGTTAACAAAGACAGAAAAGTCTATGCTTTTACTGACTATTTGTAATACGGACACCAGTTGAACCATGCATATGCATTGATAAATTGAACGTGATGATCATTTTTGGGAAAAAGAAATAATTGGCAAGCTACCAACATTTTACACGGAATGCTTGCTTCCCGAACTTGTAGATTCTTTGTATTCATTTTCGAATATGTTGTATTTTAAAGTATGGTTTATTATGGATTGTAGTTATTTAAACACTATAATTTGTATTTACAAAGTGTTTCCAATACTTGTCCCACTAATATTTCTAATTATTGTAATAGTGAACAAATATTTAGAACTCGATTGATAAAATTTGGTGTAGCAAAAAAAAAGTTATAAGCAAATTAATGCATTACATGCATGAAGCATTCCCGTTTTTATTTTTCGTGTGCTAAATATTTAGTTCAGAGGGAAATGCTTTTTACATAACTTGTAAAGTTATTATTATTATTATTATTATTATTATTATTATTATTATTATTATTAATAATAATAATATTTAGCAGCGCGTCTTACTACCCGTTCGAGTTATATGCTTAAGTACTAATTACGCTAATGGAATAGGAATTGGGAGGGTTGGATTTAGAGGAAGTGAACCCGCATTTGCGTGGAGGGAGAGTGGAAAACCATTTAGGAAAAAACACCCCTAGTTCACCCGACCGAGATTCGAACCTCGATCTCTCCGTCCTCGGCAGTCGAGCTCAACACGACTAGCGCGTTAGCCAACTACGCCACCGAGGCGGGTTTTATTATTATTATTATTATTATTATTATTATTATTATTATTATTATTATTATTATTTGTGAACACCACTTGTTTTAGGATCATTACTTTGGTTGAATATGTATGTATGTATGTTGAATATGCTTTGTAGGTCATGTGGCATGCAAAACCAGATCTCGCCGAGTGAGTGTGATAAAACTGCATCTTGGTATGATTTTGGTCAGAGGCAACGGAAAAACGATCGATACTATTGATATGACCATATTAGTGAAGGATATTATTATAAAATTTAAAATAAGATAGTGGTAGATGTGGGTATCATGTCTTTATGTTGTTTCTATGAATAGAATTATATTATTATAATTAATAAGTAGTATTTACTTTTTTTTAGCTGATAGAGTTGGTAGTTCCTTATTTGAATGTAATGTAGCCTACTGTTTTATATATATTTTTACTGTGTAAAGCTTGATTTTAATTGAAGTTGTATCAATTGTGTTTTAAAGGCCTGGAATTTTGTCGGATCATTAATATATGAGACGCTAATGTTTTTTGTTACATTCGGCACACTGTCTATTAGTGGCTTAATCTAATGGGGTGGGGATAAGAAAGATAGCTAAAAGGAAGTGAACCCACATTTGCGTGGAGTTAAAATGGGTATATCACTTGTGAAAAACCATTCTCAGTTCTCCCAGCCAAGAATCAAACCTAAACCTCCCTGTAAACGGTGATCGATGGATTGCAAGCCAACAATTCAACCCCCAGACCACCACTGTGAGTCTAGGAAGCTTAATGAAATAAGTATAATCAAGCTAACTTTTTTTTCCAATTTGGGTGTTTTTAATTATTGTGCTTTAACACTGGAAATTAGCTGTGTCATTATTTAATCAAAACCGAAGAAAGGCTGAAAGACAAAAAGTACTGTAATGCAGCAGCATTTTTAAGGAGAAGGAAGGGGTAAAACAAAATGATAAATCATATGAGATAAAAAAAAAAGTCACAATCATAATAATATATTTACACTGCATTTATATATGAGAAACTTAAAAAATTACAAATCATATACATGCTACAGCCATTGACGTTTAGAAAATCATTTTACATTTCAAAACGATATAAATTTTTATATTTATATAAATTGGAATCAGCATTATTATGAAGAAAATAAACTTGTTATGTTTGTTGGTTTAGGTAATGTACCCTTATTTGTTTTTGTGTGTGATCTATTTGTGTGAATCAGAATTGCACAATATGGAGAAAATAAACGTTTTATGTTTGTTGCTTTAGGTAAAGTATCCTAATTTGTTTTTGTGTATAATATATTTATAGGTAACGCAATTCTTGATTAAGGGTGCCTAATAATAGTAAAAAGAATTGAACCACAGCTGTCAGACACCTTAGCTCAGTCGGTTGCGTGTCTGCCTACTGAGCTAGGGGTCCTGGCTTCAATTCCCAGCATGACCTAAAAATGTATTATTGGTGAAATATGGGCTTAGCCTTTTACAGTGATAAACTAACGGCTGGGGACTTGATGTTGTAACTGTCCTAGTCTTAAGTTAGAATAAAAGGCATGTGAATCTATGACAGGCCTAGCAAGCCTGTAGTGGACAATATATGGCTTGAATAATACATTGACCCAGACCATATGCTGGAAAAAGTTATAAATGTAAATAAAAAAACTCACATTTAATTTTGGAACATGTGTTATTTATAGTAAATTTGTGTCCTCTCTTAAACAAAAATGTATCAAAACTTGTTAAATATATTTCTGTGTGTACAATAAAGTGTTTATTTTAATTGTGATTGCTAAATTAATCACAGTATCCTAACTATTATAAATGCGAATGTGAGTTTGTTTGTTTGTTTGTTTTTTACGCTTTCACGCCTAAACTACTCGACCGATCCTCATGAAATTTCGCATACACGTCATGGGTACATAAAAGGACATAGGGTACTTTTCATCCAGAAAAAATGCGAATGTGAGTTTGTTTGTTTGTTTGTTTGTTACGCTTTCACGCCTAAACTACTCGATCGATCATCATGAAATTTCGCATACACGTTGTCATGGGTACAGAAAAGGACATAGGGTACCTTTCATCCAGAAAAAAAGTACTGTTCCTGAGGGATAGAAAAAAATAACTTTTAGACGGTACAGATATTATGGGAGGAATGGTAGTTTTACTGGCTGGTGACTTCCGACAAACTCTACCGGTGATCCAGAGGGGCACACATGCAGATGAAATCAAAGCCTGTCTCAAGTCATCAAGATTGTGGGCAAAAGTGAAAAAATTCAGCCTAACAACT
>CABFWB010001674.1:48523-87130 GCA_902151455.1 Timema bartmani
CAAAACACGTGAAACAAACTGGATGAAGCATGGGAGTGGGTAAGACAGCTGCTTTATTTCAAAGTGCCTCCCTGTGTGTCATCACTTTTGTTCTGCCTTGAGTCAACAAGTGTGCAGTGACTCATTTTAAAGCATGTGGTCAAAGCAGAATGACACACAATGTAACAAGACACAAAAATGTTTCATTTCATCATGTTTCGAAATGTTTTGTGTCAGCATGTGTGCGCTCTGTCAGTTATAGGATTAAAAGTAACTATCTATACCAGTTGTTCGTTTCCCCGCAGTGATAAACTACATCCCCATCAGTACATTGTGGATAACCCGGTCATCACCTGGACTTTTTGGAATGCAGAAAAGAGGAAAGGTGCCCACAGAGTTTTGCCTTAAGAGCAGTTCTGACACTAGCCACCCTTCAATGACAGAGTTGATAAAGTTGGAAGAAGGTACAGGAAAGGTGGATATAAAACATATAAGGGAACAAACACAATATGGAAAAGGACAATGGATATGAATATATAATTTCTATCTTCAAGGAAACACTCTTTTCGAGAAAAGAGGTTTTCCCTAAAGAGATATATTATATATTCGCATCCATTGTCCTTTTCCTGTGTTTGTCCTTTATGTTATTCCTTTTACATGTTCCTATCTGAGTGTCCTATCATTCTTTACGAATTTGCTTTTTTTCTCCTTTTGTGTATTTTGGTTTCCTCTTTTGGGAGGTTAAGTTGAGCGTTTCACACTCCTCCCTGATGAGTTCCAATAAAATTAAACCTAGGTCGGGGGATTGGGTGGTGACGATCGATTTTATTCAAGAGGTAGCCAATACCTCTTTGTCCAGTGGCAGCAATGTAAATTGTGAACTGTTGTCTTCTTTTCATTGTGAAAGTTATATTGTGTTTTTTCCCTTTTATATGTTTTTTATCCACCTTTCCTGCGCCTTCTTCCAAATATATATTGCAAATTACCTCAAAAAAAGAAAAGAGATTTTCCTTAAAGAGAGTTGATAAAGCGTGTAGAAACAAATAAAATGGAATAAACCCAATATGGCATTTACAATGAAAAGAAGAACACAATTCACACTTTAAATTGCTGCCACTGGACAAAGAGGTAATGGATGCCTCTAGAAGAAAATCAATTGTTACTGTCCAATCCCTCTACTCAAGTTTCATTATATTATCGAAACTCATGAGGAGGGAATGAGAAAAGCTCAACACAACTTCCAAAAAGAGGAAATCAAAACAATACAAAATGGAGAAGAAGGAAATTGGAAGAATGTCCTGGTAAAGAATGATAAGACACTTAGATAGGAACATGTAAAAGAAATTAATAAGATAAAAGAAAACACAGGAAATTAAAATTGGATGCATATAAATACTCTACAAGGTGGGTGGGAGATGGCTAACTGATTTGAAACAACTGTAGTTTTGTTACTTATTGACTGATTAGTAAAAAAATTTCCTATGTTCTAGGGTCCCTGAGAAAATCTTCTATTAGCGTGACATCTACTGTGAGTGGGTGAGTGAGAAAAATGACAGACCAACTGTCTTTGGAGGATCACGTCCAGATAGATACACATTTTGAATGTAGAAATCTGTCATCCTTGCACAGTGATGGTGGTGAGGTGTTCACCGTCAACATGCTATACTTCATTCCAACACGATTCGAAATTGCCAAACAAAATTAATGACAACTGGGTCAGTTCCAAATGCAAGAAGAGCAGATGACTGTTGCCAGTGCGGATCTTGGATAATGTTGCAGCAGTAAGGGAAATATTCAAGCGCAGCCCTGGTATATCAACATACCAGGCCTCTTTTGAAAGTGAACTCTCCAGAAACACGGTGCGTAAAGTGTTGAAGAAATTTCTGAACTTTTGGTTCTGGAAACCTCATTAGGTACAAGGATTATCTGCATATTACTGGAATAGCCACTTAAAATGTGGTTAAATTATGCTTTATTGGCACAGTAACTGTACGGATCTGTTTTGTAACGTTATTTGGAGTGATGCGGCAGTTTTCCACGTCAATGGTTTGGTGAATCGACACAATTGCCATTAATGAGCTGATCGCAACCCAGGAAAAACTGTTGAGAAAATACAAAATCAACCAAAAGTAGCAGTGTGGTGTGGCACAACCTCAGACTGTGTCATTAGTCCCGTCCTCTTGCAAGACACCATGAACGGTGTGACCAGTACTTGAATATGCTGCATCAAGATTTGTGGCCAGTGGTTTCCTAATGGGACTCTGTTCACAATGTTATTTTTCAGTAGGATGGTGTTCCACCCCATTTTACCCTTATCGGTTGTGACTAGCTGGACAAATACTTTCCAGGGCGTTGGTTGGAATGACAGGGACCACACAAATGGCCTGCCAGAAGTCCTGAGCTCATGCCACGTGATTTCTTTTAGAGGAGTTGGGCCAAAAACGAAGTCTACCGAATAAAGCCACATACTCTGGAAAAATTAGAGGAACATATGAATGCTGTATTAGGAAATGTTCCCCAAGATTTCCTTCAAAAGAGAATTGATGACATACCGCGACACTTACAAAGACTGGTTAACAGCTCAGGCGCATACATGGAAATTAAGTATGCCACAAAGATTCTCATGGTTTTTGGAAAAGAACACTCCTTACTTCGCATAAATCTATCCATTGTTAGTAAAATTATAGCCATTTAAAATCAAATAGTGACTTCCCGTCCCCCCTGTATTTCTTTAAGGAAAACCACTTCACTTTTTGCGGTATTTTGTTATATTTGGCAAAAGATAAAAGCCAAATTTAGTTTGTTCTCTTTTATGTTTCTATCCCCCTTTCTTGTACCTTCTTCTAAATATAGGAAAATACCTTGAATAGAGGTTTTCCTTATATAGATGTATTATAGAGTTAATAAAGAGGGAAGAACACACCCAACATCCGGCGGCAGATGGAGATAGATTAGAGAAAATGCTTTCAAATCACAATATGTACACCCCCTTGGCATTCAAACCTTAACCAAGTGCCACGTTAGTCTAACATCTTAGACTGGTCAGTTACCAAATCAGATCTGGAGATGGGACATTTGCAACTGAAACATTTACTCTTTTGGAAGTAGTATTTCCCTACCTGGCTCCTTTAACACAAAGAGTCATACTCATGTGCCTTTCTACTAAAAGCTCAAGGCCACAATCTTCTCAAAACATAAGAAAGAAAAGACTTCCTTGGGAACGAAACTTTGTTGATGTTTCCCCCTATTTCTTATATCAAAGCGCCAAGAAAGTGTCTCGATCACCCACAATTTTCCAGTGTGGACCAAGTTTATAATCATGTTGGTCGTCTTTCCCTGCTACCTGGGTTCTACGTTATATTTCTTGAAAGACAAGAATAGTTAATATTTACATGAAGAGCAGATTCTACCTAGAGGCCATTCCACTCTTAAATAAGCAATAGAGGCTATTATGGACACTTATTATCTCTTTCTAAGTTTTTTATTTCACCGTAAGCGCTGTCCTTTTTCCACCTGGTTTGTAACTTAAAAATGAACGTTAGTATTTCTATGAAATATGCATACTCTATTATATAACATTCACTGCTGCATCTATTGAAAGTAGGACTGGGCGGGATCCCGAGCCTCGGGAAAATAGACATTCTCGAAACTCGAGTGGGAAATTATTTATTCCCGGATTTTTCGGGAAAAATAACAATTTTCATATGAATTACAAACCCAAACAAGTTTAAAAATTAAATATATGCATCTCAATACACAAAACATTCACTTTTAGTCTTGTCTCAATAATAATTGTTATCTTAAGTATCTTATTTCTCTGTGTATGAACTGAACAGGTAGTAAGACACTAAAAAAAACTTAGTGCGTCATACTCACTGTTATGGAAGTTTGTTTACACAAATTAGGCCTAGGCTCTATAATATTTCGGCTATTGCATGAACATTGTGCAGTTATTGAATAAAATAATATTAATAGCCTATTATATTTCAAGGGATGAAGCAAAAAGAACTTAATAATGTTAAGTAGTTTCATTGCTGGTAATAAAGTAAATCCCCGGAGGTTTGTTTGCACATAACATGGCAGTCGTTCTTACTTTCATGATGGTGGATCAGTTATATTTAAATAATGTTTCTTTATTGTGATAGTAATAAAGAAGCATATCTTCACTCAAACAAAAAATATCCTTTTCCCGAGAATTTTTTTAATCATTCTACTGAATTCTACTTTTGTAAAACTATGTGATTGTTTAGAGAACATGGAAAAAAAAATTATTATTTTTTGTTTGTGGCTACGCGTTCATGTTTTAAAGACAAGGCTGTTTAAAATGGGGAGCTGAATTGTATCCATTCCGACAGTTTTGTAATAAATTACTTTTGTGAAAATCCTGAATTATATCCACAAAAACTGAAATTGTATCCACTCGGAATGGTATCCATTCTGACAGTTTTGTAATAAAATGCTTTTGTAAAAATCTTGAATTGTATCCACCTGAATTATACCCACAAAAACTGGAATTGTATCCACTCGGGATGGTATCCATTCCGACAGTTTTGTAATACACTACTTTTGTGAAAATCCTGAATTGTATCCACCTGAGTTATATCCACAAAAACTGGAATTGTATTCACTCGGAATGGTATCCATTCAGACAGTTTGAAATATAAACCTTTAAGAGAAAACTTGAATCATATCCACAAATGTCCAACTTGAGGTTTAACAGAAGGAACGTGATCTTCTTAATTTACTATTTGTATACTAGAGTGCAGCCAAATCAGTATGTTAATTCAATCAAATTATTTAAATAAGTTTAAGTAATTATTTGAAATTCGTAGACTCCTATAAAGCTGCCAACATTACATAGAATATTAAAAAGCATAGCATTCTAAATTATTTCTGATTTCCAATTAAACACATTGCTGTAATTAGTTTTTATTTTATTTAACATGTATTGTAGGGTAAGAGATGTGCTGAAGAGAATATTTGTATCCTATACCAGCCAGTCCTGCTCGATTATACACTTTAGGCCAGGGGAACAAAAGTTAAACATATGGACATTAGGAGCACCTTTTAGAAAATATAAACAAATTGTTTGCAGTCAACATTGATAACATTTTACTCTATTTTACTGTTATTTATAGATATTGACTATCTTTGTATTAATATTATCACTGTTCACCATAGTTTTTTTTTTCTTTTTCTTGAGGATGCTTCAAAAATTAATTTGTAATCAAATCAATATAGGTGAATTTCAACTAAGTTTGTCATTAGTGCTCTAATTCTCTTTTCAAGTGGGCTGTAAAAGTATTTTCTTAAACATGAACTATTCATTTCCTTTAAAGATTGCAGTGCATACTAGAATATTAATTTTCAACCTTATTTAACTAGTAAGATTTTTTTTTTTTTGGTCAATATATTATAGAGCATATATCGACTTCTATAATTTTAAAGAGACAAATCTTTTATTTTCCAACAGACTTTAGCCACCATGTTAAAAAATGTGACTGCAGGTTATGCAGTAATATATAAGTATAAAAGACATGTGGGGTCTGTAGGCCGCTAGTTTGAAAACACTTCTCTAATGGGATAGGAATAAGGAAGAATTTTAGAGGTAATCCCTTCGTATTTGTATACAAGGGGAGTGAGAAATCTTCTAGGCAAAAACCATCCTCGGTAAACCTGACCTGGATTCGAACCCTGGTCTCTCCACCATCAACAAACCACTCTTTAAATAAAGTGATACCTTTAGACCTTGCGGCCACCAAAGCGGGGGAATAGCGACTCATTCATTGATAATGTAACTCAATTTACTAATAATACAGTACAAAATACAATTAATGCTTTACCTCATCACTTCTGCTTCCGCAGAAACATAGCTTCAGTAGTATTTATGAATGTCGTCATATTTCAGCGCAGGGCCGCTTGGAGCGGGCCAATCCCCCCTCTTACCCCCTTCGGTGTATTTTAAGTGTTTTGGGGAGGAATGGGGGGATAAATGAAAAAGTTGTCTCGTAAGATACTTTTTTATTTTGATTTTAAATGAGTATGTTTTTGATATTAAAATAATAGTTCAAGTTTATTTTTTATTTTAAATGAGTATGTTTTTGATATTAAAATAATAGTTCAAGTTTATTTGTGAAACATATTAATTTATGTATGGTGGCGTTTTTAAATTGCAGAGGGGTTATCTTGATTGGCACCATACCCAGTCTTGAATAGCGTGTCATTCTCAGACAGTTGTGACGTTGAACACTGTAGAGTTATGTCAGATTTTATCATTTACATCAAAATTAATAATATACTTCTTCATTCGTATAGTTCAATAGACTGGATTGTTCTGCAATTGCCGAGGCAATATTAAATTTTTCAAAGTATATTTTATGTGCAGCCATAATAAATACACTACCATACAATTTATTTACTTCCAAATGAAGACATCTATTACCCTCACTAGAGGGTCGATCGGTCTAAGGATTATTACACTCGTTATACTGTCACTGTTAGTAATCAGGTCAGGGCTCGAATCTTTAACGAATCACCTAGCATAAATTCAACACTACCATAGTTGGTAGTGCATGTGCCAACCAGGCTAGGTGTCCTGAGTTCCATTTCCAATATGGTCATAGATGTATTATTGATAAAATGTTGAATGGGGATTGAATGTTTTTCTAAATAGTGCGCTGATAAAGAGTATGGCTGAAAAATGAACTGTATAGGAAAAAAGATTTTGTATTAAAATAACACGTTAAACATAACAACCAATATTGTGTATTATATCTAAAGATAAAGAAAAGGAGCAACTAAAAGAAGAACAGGGCCCAACTACTTTTACTTGAGTATTTCTGGAAGAATCGAGTTCAACCGATTACGATACACAAAAGGTGTAGTCGACTACTGTTACTAGATTCTTCCCATCACTAGAACTCACTGAGCATAGGAAGTGAGATAAGTAGTGCTACCAATTCACACTAATAAAATTGTTGCCAGAATTTATCAAAAGTGTCTCATGTGTCTCATTTCTCACTAGGTTTGAATAAATTAAAGCTATATTTTCAATATTCATTTTTTAAAATAGTGGCTAAAGTCTGTTGGCAAATAAAATGAAAGATTTGTTTCTTTAAAATTATAGAAGTCGATACATGATACAAAATATATTGACCTGAAAAAAAATCTTACAAGTTAAATAAGGTTGAAAATTAATCTTCTACTATGCACTGCAATCTTTAAAGGGAATGAATACTTCATGTTTAAGAAAATACTTTAACAGCCCACATGAAAAAGAATTAGAGCACTAATGATAAACTTAGTTTAAATTCACCTATATTGATTTGATTACAAATTAATTTTTGAAGCATCCTCAAGGAAAAAATAAAAACTATATTGAACAGTGATAATTATACTATACAAGTAGTAAGTTAAGAAGATCCCATCCTGCTGCCCTTTACCAGAAGTGTGCCAAAGCTTTTACGTTAAACGTTCCTTCTGTTAAACCTCAAGTCAGACATTTGTGGATATGATTCAGGTTCTCTCTTAAAGGTGTATATTTCAAAACTGTCTGAATGGATACCATTCCGAGTGGATACAATTCCAGTTTTTGTGGATATAACTTAGGTGGATACAATTCAGGATTTTCACAAAAGTAGTGTATTACAAAACTGTCGGAATAGATACCATTCCGAGTGGATACCATTCCAGTTTTTGTGGATATAATTCAGGTTTTTCACAAAAGCTGTTTATTACAAAACTGTTGGAATGGATCCCATTCTGAGTGGATACAATTTCAGTTTTTGTTGGTATAATTCAGGTGGATACAATTCAGGATTTTCATAAAAGCAGTTTATTACAAAACTGTTGGAATGGATACCATTCCGAGTGGATATAATTCAGTCCCCTCAAATTGCCAACCATGTAAAACATAATTTCAAATTAATTTAAGTTTTAAAATTTAAATAAACATGTTTTTAAAATTTGTATTAACATTGTTTACTAGGAATTAAAAATATATTACACAACTATAAACAAACAAAAAATGACAGTTTGAATCACATAATTTACTAATTTAATTATGATTGTATTTCATATTTTGAATAAAACAACATTTTCCCGGATTTTTATTGTAATTTACAAAATTCCCGACTTATTCCCGTTTTTTCCCGATCACTTCAAATTTCCGGCTAATTCCCGCTTTCCCTGATTTTCCCGGATGGTAGACACCTTTCTTTACATAGGTATATAATGTGATAAGAATGATAATAGTTCAAATTTATTTTTGGAAAAACTACAGGCCAATATCACCTCCCATTTATGTCTGGTAGGGTTTTTAATTTGCAGAATATGTAGCTCAGTTTACAATTCACCTGGTCATAAAGAACACAGCACTTTTAAGACAATCGTCACATTGAAAACTAAGGAGTTATGTAAGCTCATCACATCCATATCATAAAAATTGATAATATTGGTTACACATATAACGTTTAGTCAACTTTACATCCATTTTGGAAACAAATTCCTTCTTTGTTTGTACAGTTCAATAGGCTAAATTTTTTAGTAATTGTCGAGATAATGTTAAATATTTGAAAATATATTTTATGTGCAACAATTTATTATACGGTAATATATTTTCAGAAGAAGAAACTAGCCGCCACAATGGTGGTCGTTTGGTCTAAGGCGTTATACTCTCATTACACTTTATCATTGTTAGTAATCAGAAGGAGCTTCAAATGCTGATCGAATTCACTGGCAAGAGTTCAACACCTTACCATGGTCAGCAGCGCATAATTCAAATGAGCTAGGGGTCCCAGGTTTTATTCCCAGCATGGTCGAAGATTGATTATTGGTAAATTTGTAAGGGGAAATGAATATTGTGTTTTTATTAGGTTAGTTTTTTTAAGTTGTGTGTTGATATAATCTGTGTGTTTAAATAGTGTAAATAAAATACAAACAATAAAATAATTCTCTAGAAATGGTTTTATCAAGGGATTTTTTTTCATTGTTCCAGAAAAATACCGGTGCATTTACTCTTAGAAACTTTCTGCATCCTTAATGTTTTTATTTAAATTAGTATGAGTAGCTTATAACCAAAACACAGGTGCCAGACGTAGCAATAATATGTGTTAATTTAAATATATCCCTGCTGAGCTTAGCACCAATAAATCCCCACCTACTGATAACAGTCAGAAATGTGAGCCAATGTTCTATTATCTAGTTTGTGTTTTACTCTCTTCTGCTGAAGAAGAGGACTAATGTACCCCTAAAATTACATAATTATATGTTTTAGTCAGTTTTAATTGTGAACTTTGAGGCCTACAATTTTCTGGTAAGTGTGTAGGCCTTGCTCTTTTATCCTCCTTTCAGTGTTTAATTTAATAAACAACAAAATAATACACAATTATTGGCATAAGCCAAACTTCAAATGTATTGCTATAAAGTGTATAAACTTTGAATGATAAGTTTTTGATATAAAATTGTCACTCTGTTTCAAGTGGATGAGATCTGGCAACTGTGCACTCCAATTGACCTGTACAGCAATCTAAGAGTTGAACGCAAGAGATGAATATTGCCTTTTCATTCAGGAACCAAAGTAACAGTTTAGCCGACTATTAGACACACTCTTCTGCCATGCATTCTCTAGCACCTAACACCACCAATGGTGTCTAATATTGAGGTGACCACCCTACGTGTGAGGGGGAAAGGGCTATAATTCACATAAATGTGAAGACGTTTATTTAGTCATCTGCTACTTCATATCATCACAATTTGATGAGGCGATTTTAGTCTTGGAGCCTACCACTTATCAGTCCACACTCACTCCTGGAAACATCCACTACAGTGTAAAAAAAAAAGTGTTAAACAAGGCAGCACACTACACCATTTCAACACCAACATGTGGAAAGTAATTAATGCAACAATGCACCTTATTCCTTATCTCAAATTTCATCAAATATTTATTTTCCTAGACATTTCAATCATTTTTAATCTGGATCGCTTGACAGCTTGCCCTCAACTTACCATTATAATTATTTAGTTAAAATAACTGAACAAATAAATGTTATGATATTAAAAGATGACTGATTAATTAAAATACAGAATAATAATAATAATAATAATATGAAGACTGTATTCATAAGTGGTACACTGGTGAGTGCGATGAGGTGAGGATGCTCACATATTCAAGAGTTAGCAAGCATGGCTGGCATTATGATTTCTAGCAGCTTCAAAGCTGAGTGAAACAAGCTGTTATGATATTATATGGTTGTAACTATCAGGAATGGGACAAGAAATGATGGACATGGATAGCAGCTGCAGTGTTTGGGAACTCTTGAGGTATTAAATGTCATCTTCATCGTCCAGATCTCTTTGGCCAGGCACTTGGTAGCCTCCATGCACCTCCAGTACATGAAAGATGTTCTCTGCCTCCCTATAGCCGCTGAGCCGCGCTCCATGCACAGTTGAGAAGTGCTTTGGACAGGTGGCCTCACCCGCGAACAGCAGCACAGGGGGAACACCACACACAGCGGGCACGGGTGCCGCTAGGTCAGTGTGGTGCTTGGGAGTAGTGGAATGTATCAGGTGGGTGTATGCGCCACAGAAGTGTGGGTCAGTACACCACTTTGAGCGTGACAAGATAGCCGCAGGGGGGAAGCTCTGGTCCCCTGTGGCTTCACGTAGGAGGTGCGTTGTGGCGTCCAACACCTCCTGCTCAGGCAGACGTTCCATCTCTTCGGCGTGTTTGCCGATCACCCAGCCTGTGAGCACATGGTTGCTGCCCGGCACCTGTTGTAATGACTGCAGGCCACGCGTCCAGTCCTTGCGGGTCTCCAGATCTTCCTCTCTCCACATGTAGTGCAGTGGCTGCTTGGCCCAGGGAAATAATGGGCTGCTGTATGCCAGATAGAACTTGCTTGCACTACTGAAACCTATGGCACACGCTGCATCTTTTAATTGCAGTCTAGCCAAAAAACATTCAACAAATGGGTGGGGTAGTTGTGCAACCAAAAATCAAGTTGTGAGCCAGTACACGTTGAGTTAAAACCAAAAGGTGAATTGTAATGCAGTTTAAAAAAGGTGGGTTATTCTAATAATAAAAATAATAGCATTTTGTGCAAACAGTATTTATCTTGTTAAATGATTGTTCTATTAAATGTGATTTCACCAAAAGTATGCTATCGACAAAGTTCTTAAAGTCTTGCAAAAATATTGTTGATTTAAGTTTATACGGTTAAGGTAAGAATCAGACCTATATTAGAAATGTTTTGCTTAAGAATAAAATAGCATTTCAGTTCACAAGGGTATCTGTGAATTTTTTGAGAGCTAATGGTTTTTTGTTATATATTTCTGTGACTGGAAATTTTGCTAAGGGCAAGTCAGCGAAATGGAAACGGGGAAGGGGCAGAGGGGGGAAACTGTTTATATTACCAAAGCCCTGCACAAATAGTTCCTTGTATTTCAATTCAAAAGGTCTTATATAAATATAGATGTATGTTCCTTAAGGTTCCAATTAAGGTTTTATATATGTCACTTTTTAGTTTTATATTTATGCTTTTTTTGGAAGTATAAAATGAGGTTTTATTATTATATCTTTGTTCCTGGTGGTATCAACTCAGAATGTGATCCTATGGTACTGTTCTCATCAATGAAGTTATATATTCTACCTATATTATTTATGGCCTCGATCTTGGACACAGGCAAAGCAGGACAGAACATTCTTGTAACATTTCTCTTGAGGACACCCAGCGGAAGTGTTATGATGACAAAGTCTGCCCAGAACTCTTGGCCGTCCTGGCAGCGGACCAAAGCTCGACGATTGGGCACCCCAGTCACCCCCCATAAGACCTGCATCACCGACTTGCCGTACAAGATGTTGCACTTTGGGATGGCCTGCGAGTAGGGAAGTCATACTAGAGTCAATGTTTTATTTTATTTTGCTGAGTAAGAGAACTTACGTGCTTAAAACTACTGCGATGTTTTGTGTTTAAATGTGAATCATTGGTCATACGATTATCTGGTGTTTATATCTTACTCGTAGATGCTCCTTCCAAGGTTTTTATCTGATTGCCAAACCCTTCCTTCACCTCTGACATGATGTGTATTAATCACAACTTGTGAATGTGTGGAATGCCAGGCATCCACCGTGGTTAGGATCCCACGTTAAACTGTAGGTCCTCCATTTCAACTCACAATCACCCTACCATTACACATTGTCTGTATGCAACAGTCAGGCTGTGGAGATATCCCTGGTGTAGAGTTATCACATTACCTGCAAGAGTGGCGTAAGTAGACTCTCATGGCCCTCAGGGATTTCTGCAGAGCAAGAGTCCACGAGTTGGCAGTCAAACATTCTCTCTGTCTCCTCACACGACACAACGTATGGGTCAGTGTTTACACACTGCGCCAAGCGGCTCAGTCCGTACATCACTCGCGCGGCATTGTACCGCTGGTTCTTAGGAAACCTTGTTAGCTCCTGTTCAATTCTCAGCGCTAGGAAGTCTTCAACCAGAGTGTTGCAGCTCTGTCCCATTAGCAGCTCTGCCTCTTCCTCAATGTCCTATAACTCACACGTAGTCTTCCATGGTCAGTTCAAAGTTCCAAGGGATTCTCGTATGTATTTCCAAATCTTTATCTCCTTATGTCTACTTTTGTTAAAATATATATTTTTGAAAACATTTTCCTTAAAATTCTCTTTCTAATTTAACATTATTTGAGCGCAGTTTCTTTAATGCCCATTTTTCATGGAGATAAATTCCTAAACTTTTTTCCCTTACATATATTTCCTAAAGACATCATTTTCCTGGCCTTGAAAATTCCTAAATTTTTTTTCCAAAATCACCAGAATGTGTATTGTTGGAATACTTCCATTAGTGATCTTTGACTCGTTAGAAGACTGCATTATTAGTTTAGACCATCAAAATGATGAGTTAATATTAAGGTTGAACCCCAAATTATCCGTCACTGAGAGGAGGAGGAGAAAAACTCCTGATGAACTGTTATGTGTATTACGGTGTACGGACATAAAGACAAGATATATTGAGTGTGTCGCAAGGTGAAGACCAAGGAGTGTAGTGGTTAAGCAGTGACCATTTAGGTTCAATCTCATATCACTGTAATAAAGGAGGGAAAACAAAGCTCCTTACTCGTATCCTCCAATAGGGAAGAGGTGAAGCTGAGGGTGAAATTGAACTCAAATTGGATAGCTCAAGACCAGCCAGAAATGCCTCCTCCAAAGCGATTGAGAAACGAACTACATAATGTTTCTTTGGCATACTTAAGTCATCTTCTAGAAAGAGAAAACTTGAATAAAACATTAAAGAGAGAAAATGTATGTGATAGGAAGAAGACCGGAAGGTCGAAGGAGGGCGGCTATACCCTATCGAACAGTGGAACCAGTATGAGGCTACTCAACAGAAATTACACAGAACAATCAACATTAGCGAGGGATCGCACAACATATTTCAATTTCTAGTGGGTAAACATCCTTCATATTTGTACAGCCCTCTGGGTGAACTCCAGAAAGAACAGGCAGACACTAAAACCACAATTTCGGAATTTTCATTGGGAAAAGCCATTAGAGCGAAACCAAAAAGGCAGTGGGTGAACGTGAAAATAAGACTATGTACAGTGACCCTTCAATATGAAAACCACAGAGATGAAAATAGATGCCTAGATTACCTTTGAAACATAGGCATACAACATTAATTTGTAACATGTATCACGGGATAAAATTATTTACCAATGAAGTTTCTTATTCAGCTCTCAGTGAACAAGCGTTTACCTTAATTCTTAAGTCAATTCTAAAATAAGTATTTTAGAAAAATTGTCAATATGAAATTATCAGCCAAATACTGTAAGTGTTTAGGAAATTTTGATATTAGGAGTAATTGTTTAGTAAAAACATTTTAGGGATAATGTAGTGATCAGAGTTAATAGAGAAAGATTATAAATAGCGCGTTAAACAAATTTAGGATGCAAAAAAAACTTCTTCAGGAAATGGTTTTTATATTTATTTATTTTTAAACAAACAATAATTTAGCTCAAAATAGAGTTTAAAAGTATGTTTTTGAATGTAGGCTAGTTAGACAAAAGCGATGTCATATAGAAACAATTGAGCTACATCCCAAATAGTTGTTTCTCAACCACTTCAGTAGCCACATGGTCTGAGGCACTACACTCACAATAGACTAGACTGCCGATGATGGGGAGATCGAGGTTCGAATCTCGGTCAGGTGTACTGAGGGTGGGTTTTCCTAGATGGTTTTACACTCTCCCTCCACACAAATGTAGCTACACTTCCTTTAAATATAACCTTCACTATAGCTAAAACCATTAACTTAATTAGTACATAAGTGTATAACCCGGACGGGTAGTAAGACACAGTGCTAAGAAGAAGTTGCCCCTCCCTGCAACCATGTTTCACCAAATGAAACAATCCCAGTTTCAGATCCACTTGTTAATCATCCAGCACGACATTGTCCATGACTGCTTAAGGAAGCCACATGAACAGAAACTATGCCACATGTTTGATTAGCATACACTAACGTTATCAAGGTTATCCCACAACTTCAAATATAGCGATGCACTTGCCAAGACTAATGGAGTGGTTTGTGGCCATAGTACCTGAAACATGAGTGTGGCCCTGGTACGAATGGCCACATCAATTGGACTGTCACTAGCTCCGGCATCGGCCAGCGCTGTGGCAGGGCAGTTGTCGCACAGCAGATCCTTCAGCAAGTCACGTTGAGCCGCCTTACGGAACGACGGGCATCCAATCCCGGATTCGCAAATTCCCGGGCCCCCAAATTCTGTAGTGGTATCTTTTAGCCAGCAAGACTGTACGCGGCCTACCCACAAGAAAAGGATCTTCCAGGTACGGTTATACCAAAAAACGGTATCAAATTTTATTTGTGCCAATACGAGGTTATAAGCATCAAAGTAGAACCTCTTAAATGTAATGAACTTTTAGCTACCAGAATGGTGTCATCTACTTGCTGGACCGGAAGTTTGCAGACAAGACTGAAACTTTACTCAACTAGAGCTCTATGAGTATAGAATTATGCCACACCAAACTGTACACCAGGAGCCATGCTCATCCATGGGAAGCAAATATGTGTATACTCTTACAAATTTAAAAATAAAATAATATAGCTTCACAAGAGATCCACAAAATGTTTTTAGCTTTGCTTGTAACAGTCTAGAGTAAATATTTATCAAAGAGTTGGCTCTGGACTCATTTCTTCCCTGCGGAGAAAGTGGACAACTGGCAACCTTGCCCCTCTTTTGGGCAGAGCCATGATTCTAATCCTTAGTGTAGGGTACTACTTTTAGTGCAATCGAGTTATTTTTACTCCCCTCTTGTTATTAGATATGGTTGGGTGAGAAACATGATAACCATTCTTGAAGCCATTATCAGAGAGATTGTTAGTCAATGAGAAAATATTCAGTTCACATTATTCCAACTTTTGGGTATAAAAGGAACACTTGTTATTGATTATATATGGTGAAATAGCAGTTCAACCCGTTCTTCGCACAGGTATGCTGCATCAATCTATATCGAATTAGGACTTTCAACATCCGGCAAATAACATTTTTTTAAAGTTCCTCCAAGTACAAAGCTGAACTAACTATGGCAATCCAAAACCAATTATGGGAATAAAAAAAGTTAAAATAAATTAAATTACATCTTCAAAACAAAATCTTACCTAAGGCTAAACTGAGTGCACAAATGAATGCCACTTGCAATATTTGCTTTAGCATGATCATAAGGTAAGTGAAACAAACTAACAGCTATTGTTTTGAAAATCCGGTCTAGTGGTCAGAGACCCTGGCTGCTGACATACAAGTCCCAAGTCCAATTCCCAACTGGTACCGGGGAATTTTTCTCGAAAGGGGAATTACCCCAATGGTCACCAGGGTTTGGTTAATTAGGCTTAAGTTAGGTTTAAGTGTTTCGACTGGTTCCATTCCCTCATACTCGCCATCATCATCACCTCATCCCATCGGGACATGGAAAGAGCCTCCATAAAAAGATGTACGATTAGTACATTCGAGAGTCCCCTAATCAACAGTACATTAGTATCACCTAATATTTTCAGAAAAATGACCTATAGATTCAGGTAGCACAGACACACCAATGATAATTGGAAAAGAGAGCATAACGGTTTATCAAAGAGCGTAAATGAAATAATACAATATTATAAAGACATAACAATGCTCTAACCACTGAGCTATCCCAGGAATCCTCCTATCTACGTGTCCTATCATTCTTTACAATTTTCCATTTTCTGCCTTTTGTGTTTTTTTCCCCCTCTTTTAGTAAGTTGCGTTGCATGTTTCACACTCCTTCCTGAGGAGTTCCGATAGAATGAAACCTAGGTCGGGAACTTGGGCAGTGACAATCGATTTTCTTTAAGAGGCAACCACTACCTCTTTGTCCAATGGCAGCAATGTAAAGTGTGAACTGTGTTCTTTTCATTGTAAAAGCCATATTAGTGTTTGTCCCTTTTATATGTTTCTATCCACCTTTCCTATACCTTCTTCTAAATATAATACAATTACCTCATATAGCAAAAAGAGGTTTTCCTTATAGAGAGTCAATATTCGTAATCACATGACCGTTTCAACCAATGAGATATTTCTAACTCAATTTTAACCATCAAACTTAAAATAAATGTTTGCAATAGCCTGAAAATGCAAAACTGATGGACTAGTATTTTGGATGAAAACAAAACAAGAACTTTTAATATTCTTTTTATTTAGCACAACGTCTTAATACCCGTTCGGGTTATACGCTTAAGTGAACCCGCATTTGTGTGGAGGGAGCATGGAAAACTATTTAGGAAAAACCCTTCCCAGTTCACTCGACCGAGATTCGAAACTCGATCTCCCCTTCCTCAGCAGTCAAGATCAACATGAAACTAGTGCGTTAACTAACTCTACCACCGAGGCGGGCATTTGACGAGATGCTTCTACTTGCTAAATAAGCAGAATTTAAAAAAAACTTGGGCTTTGCCTGACATATTAAGTAGCCCCTATGAGTGGAGCTGCCCATTACGGTTATCATAAACTTGCATGTCCTATTTCAAGATTAACTACGGTACATGTCCCAATGTACACCAGGAGAAAGAATGGCACCCAATCCGGATAGAGTGGTTTAGATTCCACTAATGCAAACATGTTCCTAGTTCAGGTGGATTTTCTAAGTGCCTAAAAAAGGAGTAGGCCTGATAAAAAAAATATATGAGCAGAAATTATTTATGCATGTATATTCTTTTTTTTCCTAGTTTTCATAAATAAACGCAACATTGTAAAAAGGTGGTTTGGATCCCAAAGTAAAAGTAGGCCTACTAGTAGCCAAAACTTGCCTGGTATTCCAATGATTTCTGAAATGTTTGACCAAGCATTTTCTTTTCTTAACGCGTCCTTGAATTCTTTGAGTTTTTTATTAATCAAAACAGGCTTTTGCCGAACACAATCAATAAGGAGACAACCCATTTTATAATCACTTCTATCCATAATTTATCAATTGGAAAAAATTAAATCACCCTAGTATATGGAGGATAAACCTACAAAAGCAAAGCTAATATTTCTGAGAACTTGGTATTTCTGAGAAAACATTTTCCTAGAAGTTGCTCTTCCCAGGGTGTTTAGATTTTTAGAAAAATAATTCTGAAATAGCTCCAAGTGTAGCCATCTTTTCATTTTGTATATGTTTCCATAGCGACGGATCCTCTCACTGCCATTCGTTCTTTTATTTCAATGTGCATGCACAACATTTACTCGGCTGTGATTGGCAGTCCATATGAACTAGTCCATAGAAAGTTAAAGTTGAGCAACTTCTATGGAGTAAGGACTTATGGATAAGGACTCTGTGGCCAGAGCAATCTGATACTGTGGCATCGATTTCTTACTGACTACGGACTAAGGACCTCAGTATACAGAGTCTGTGTCAGGGCCTTAAGTCTCTCGGCAGCAAAATGGGACATTAAGGAATGACCTCTCTCACCTCATGGTCTCTTAGTAGCTTCAAGAACCACATATTATGTAAACCCAGTTAAGTCAGTCTCTTAGCAGCAGAATGGGACCTAAGGAATGACCTCTCTCACCTCCTGGTCTCCTAGTAGCTTCAAGAACCACATACTCGTGGAAACCCAGTTGAGTAAGCCTTTCAGCAGCAGACAGCCCTGCTATGCCTGCACCAACAATCACCACTTTAGGAGGAATCTTTTCAGGCTGGGACTCTGGTGCCAACAATTGGAAACTTCTGTTAGGAGCACTCAGGCTGGTCCCTGTGTCACTCTCTAGCTGCTGACACACTCCAGTCAGAAAGTGCTTGAATCTTCGCCTTAGTATGGCCATAATTGGTCACTTCAGTGATAAAGCCCCTTCAGGAACAGTAGTAATTTGGGTTTGTTCATATATATTTAGATTTTAAATATTGTGTGGACAAAAGTTTATGACAAAACATTCTACCAGCATGATTTGATAAATTATGTTTACTTTAATAAAACTAAAATTTTAATTTTGAATATTTACTAAGAGGAAGTAAAGTTTTAAAAATTAACTTTAGATTCTGTGACTACATAAAACACATGATTTTTTTCTACTACATTATAATAGTACTTAGCATGCCGTTGCCAACACTACTACTGACTATATTGTTTTCAGTAATAAAGAATAGAAATTATTACAAAAACAACAATCAATTCAAATTTATAATTTGTATGGGTCTGGGAAGGTCACTTTTTAAATGCTAAGCTAAGTTTGAAATAGGTTAAGGAAGGTCAAAGAAATATTTTTTTTTATTAAATGTGGTGCTCATTTTCTGCCTTGTTTTTTTCACCGAGTCAGCCACCAGGCATAATAAAACAAGAACTGAAGATGTAAAAAAAAGTTTGTATCAAAAATGTACTTATAAATTTGTCATAATTCCAACAAAATAGAATATCAAGAACTAAATAACAGATATGTGTATTAAATACAAGTAAGGAAGATAGCACAACTATAAGGCTTTGTACATTATATTTTCTTTGCTTCATGCAAATGTCCGGACCAAATATTTACTAAGAGGAAGTAAAATTTAAAAAATTAACTTTAGTTTCTGTGATTACATAAAACACATGATTTTTTTTCTATTACATTATAATAGTACTTAGCATGTCGTTGCCAACACTACTATTAACTATATTGTTTTCAGTAATAAAGAATAGAAATTATTATAAAAACAACAATCAATTCAAATTTATAATTTGTATGGGTGTGGGAAGGACACTTTTTAAATGCTAAGCTAAGTTTGAAATATGTTAAGGAAGGTCAAAGAAAAGTTGTATTTTAATTAAATGTGGTGCTCGTTTTCTGCCTTGTTTTTTCACTGAGTCAGCCACTAGGCATAATAAAACAAAATCTGACCGTGTAAAAACTTTTGTATCAAAAATGTACTTATAAATTTGTTATAATTCCAACAAAATAGAATATCAAGGACTAGATAACAGATATGTGTGTTAAATACAAGTAAGGAAGATAGCACAACTATAAGGCTTTGTACATTATATTTTCTTTGCTTCATGCAAATGTCCGGACCGTCAGTTCATGGTGTTACAACATGTCAGGTACAAAACAGTAAACAAGTTAATGTTGGTAATATTGACTAGAATATATATTTTATTTTACTTACTTACCTTCTTTAACCATACCTTTGTTATAGATGTTGTTTAGTCATTAAATCACTGATTGGTAAAGCCCCGTAAAAATGGTGAGCCGCGATAAAGCAAAAAGTGCCATACAAAGAAGGAATCAAGTACCTTTACCTTTAATAGTTTTTAGATATGATTTACAATGTTTTTGAAAAGCGAAATAAAACAAAATTGTATTGTTACATGAAATCCTCCTATAAAACCAAATAACACTGCTTTAAAAAAAAATATCTTTGAATAAACATGGAATTAACAAGAAATTAACCAGAAATTTTGACCATGATGTAATATGATTAGTATTGTCTTGTAGTGTAAGCTAACTTTAGGTTACAAAATTGTAAAATATGCAGACAAACTTGACAAAGAATTTTAATGCAAATATATAAGGTTTCAATAATAAATTTTAATTTTGTATACATTGACTCAATATGTAAATGATACTTAAACACCTCAGATAACATGCAATTTTGAATAAACACGAAATAACACCTAAAAGTGAGATTTTAAAAACTAAATTTGACTAAAAATAAAACCATTTTTACAAATATGTTAGTATATCAAGGTTTTCTTACTTCTTAAAAAAATGTATTTCAAAGATGTTAAGATTATTTTGGATTTTGAAGTCAAAAGAAGATTGACTTTGAAATTTTGAAGATTCATACTATACAGAATAAATAAAATATGTGCATGGGTAGGTCAAATAAAAACAATATCAAATTAGGACAGTGATATACAATAATCTATTATACAGGTTAAGCGACTGCAATAGAGTTAGAGAAGAACACCGGGAAAAAGAAGAGGCCTTATTTTTTATATTTTGTTATGTGTATTTGTAGTTCAAGTGATATTTTAAACTTCATATTTAAATAAAAAAATATAATTAATTTTATAAGCAAGTAAAATAGTTGGTTTACCCTTTTCACAGTGATGAATTAACGGCCGGGGGACTGAATGTTGTGTCTATTCCAGTCTTAAGTTAGATTATAAGGCATATGAAGCTACGACAGGCCTAGCAAGGTTGTGGTGGAAAATATATGGCTTGAATAAAAAAATTGACTTAAGCCACAGGCTGGAAACAGTAATGAATGTAAAAAGTAAATAAAATTAATTTTTATTTTTAAATAATTTTGTAATTTTCATCTAGTAGGTAGGTTGGTACAATTAGGCTTTTTTATTTGAATAACTCTGGGATTCACTGCTTAGATATACCAGAGTCATACTGGTGCAGAACAAAGCCTCAACTTTTTGAACGCCGCATTTGGTAATGTTGACATTCAAGTCTGTTGTATTTTAAACAATAATATAATGACTGTGCAATTTCTTTACTTTTTTGTAATTGATAGGGATGGGACCTTGAATCTCTAAGGATAATCAAGATTTGAGGATTTGAGAAAGTTTCAGATTAAAGATTCAAATCCTTTTAAAAAACACTTTTTTTAATTTTTAAAGAGAAATTTGTTTTTAGAGCTCTAATATCGCTTATTGGTATTCAAACTAATTATAATTATAGGATTAACTTAAAAACTGAGCCCCAGGTAATTTAATACTTCGCTGAATGTATTAATGTTAGGCTATAAATAAAAGGTTATAAGAAAGAATATTAACATTTAGTTACTATTTTAATTTTATATTACTATTCTATTTATATATTCCCTTATGGTAACAATTTTTTCCAAGATTCGAATTTGAGGGTGAATTGGAGATTTGAATTTGTAAAATAGAGGATTTGACCCATATATACTTAATAGTGATTGATGACTAATAATTTGGGATACGTGAGACTCGAAAATTCAATATCTAGACAAGAAAAAAAAATCTTGATCTCGTATTAAAAGCAATTATGGATGTGATGAGCCCCTTTTTTAATTTGAAACTCGATCAAGATGAAAGAGAATATGAGAAAATATTAAGATGCAAGAGTGAGATGATAAAACTTCCTTTGAAAGTTCAAAAGTGTAAATAATATGGAAATATATAGTTTATGGCGTTCTAAGGTTCCTTTTGACGTTTAGATTAAGCCCTTGATTTGGATTGTCTTAGTTACTTCAAATACTTAAGATATAACTCATAAACATTTTAAATGCAACTAATGGAAGCAATTAAAGGAGGAAGAATTGAAGGATAGAGGAAGATGGAGGCATTTTACTAAAATGACCAAGCCACAGGCTAGAAACAGCTTATGTTGATGATGAATTAGAACATATTATAGAGAAGTATAGAGCTCACCTCATATCCCACGCTGGGGTAGGAGAGCTTGGGCCAGGAATATTTTATTTTACTTACTTACCTTCTTTAACCATACCTTTGTTATAGATGTTGTTTAGTCATTAAATCACTGATTGGTAGAGCCCCGTAAAAATGGTGAGCCGCGATAAAGCAAAAAGTGCCATACAAAGAAGGAATCAAGTACTTTTACCTTTAATAGTTTTTAGATATGATTTACAATGGTTTGAAATAACACCTAAAAGTGAGATTTAAAAAACTAAATTTGACCAAAAATAAAACCATTTTTACAAATATGTTAGCATATCGAGGTTTTCTTATTTAAAAAAAAATGTATTTCAAAGATGTTAAGATTATTTTGGATGTCGAAGTCAAAAGAAGATTGACTTTGAAATCTTGAAGATTCGTACTATACAGAATAAATAAAATATGTGCTTGGGTAGGTCAAATAAAAACAATATCAAATTATGACAGTGATATACAATAATCTATTATACAGGTGAAGCGACTTCAACAGAGTTAGAGGGGAACTTCGTGGAAAAGAAGAGGCCTGTTTTTTAAATATGTATTTGTAGTTCGAGTGATATTTTAAACTTCATATTTAAATTTAAAAAATTATAATTAATTTTATGAGCAAGTAAAATAGTCAGTTTACCCTTTTCACAGTGATGAATTAATGGCCGGGGGACTGAATTTTGTGTCTATTCTAGTTAGATTATAAGGCATATGAAGCTACGAAAGGCCTAGCAAGATTGTGGTGGAAAATATATGGCTTGAATAAAAAATTGACTTAAGCCACAGGCTGGAAACAGTAATGAATATAAAAAGTAAATAAAATTAATTTATATTTTAAAATAATTTTGTAATTTTCATCTAGTAGGTATGTTGGTACAATTAGGCTTTGTTTATTTGAATAACTCTGGGATTCACTCCCAGATATACCGGAGTCACACGGGCAGAACAAAGCCTCTACTTTTTGAAGTACACATTTGGTAATGTTGACATTCAAGTCTGTTGTATTTTAAACAATAATTTAATGACTGTGCAATTTCTTTACTTTTTTGTAATTGATAGGGATGGGAACTTGAATCTCTAAGGATAATCAGGATATGAGAAAGTTTCAGATTCAGATTCCTTTTAAAAAAGCACTTTTTTTAATTTTTCAAGAGAAATTTGTTTTTAGAGCTCTAATGTCGCTTATTGGTAGTTCAAACTAATTATAATTATAGGATTAACTTAAAAACTGAGCCCCAGGTAATTTAATACTTCGCTGAATTTATGAATGTTAAGCTATAAATAAAAGGTTATAAGAAAGAATATTAACATTTAGTTACTATCCTATTTATATTCCCTTATGGTAAAAATTTTTTCCAAGATTCAGATTCGAGGGTGAATTGGAGATTTGAATTTGTAAAATAGTGGATTTGACCCATATATACTTAATAGTGATTGATGGCTAATAATTTGGGATGTGCGAGACTCGAAAATTCAATATATAGACAAGAAACAAAAATCTTTATCTCATATTAAAAGCAATTATGGATGTGATGAGCCACTTTTGAAATTTGAAACTCTATCAAGATGAGAGAGAATATGAGAAAATATTAAGATGCAAGAGTGAGATGATAAAACTTACTTTGAAAGTTCAAAAGTGTAAATAATATGGAAATATATAGTTTAAGGTTCCTTTTGACGTTTGGATTAAGCCCTTGATTTGGATTGTCTTAGTTACTTCAAATACTTAATATATAACTCGTTAACATTTTAAATGCAACTAATGGAAGTGATTAATATATAACTCGTAAACAATTTAAATGCAACTAATGGAAGTGATTAAAGGATGAAGAATGGAGGGATAGAGGAAGATGGAGGCATTTTACTAAAATGACCAAGCCACAGGCTGGAAACAGCTTATGTGGATGATGAATTAGAACATATTATAGAGAAGTATAGAGCTCACCTCATATCCCACGCTGGGGTAGGAGAGCTTGGGCCAGGACCAGGCTACTAAACATGAAGTGCCATAACACAAAGGCATACGGGATGTAGGGCATTAGAACGAAGTTCTGTTGGCTTCGTATCTCCTTGTTCAATATATCCATGTAGGCAAACCAGTCCAAGCCTGTGCTCACCTGTAATAGAGTTATTCGTCGGTTACAATATCCTCTGGCCTATCATTAGGGACCTTGATTTGTGCTAAATATAATTATTAGATTTTGGTCAATAAAAAGTTGTATTACGATATAAAAAGTTGGTAAGCAATATTTTTTTCAGGCAGAAACATTATTGGATCAACTAAAATTTAGGATATGTATATATAGTTCAATGAATCCGACACCTTAGCTCAGTCGGTAGCATGATTGCCTGAGTTAAGGTTCCCGAATTCGAATTCCAGCATGGCCGAAAAATCTATCTTTGCTGAAATATGAGTTTACCCTTTCACATTGATAAATTGATGGCCAGGGACTGGATGTTGTGCTTGTCCTAGTATTAAGTTAGATTATAAGGCATGTGAGGCTACAACAGGCCTAGCCAGCCGGTAGTGTAAAATATATTACTTGAATAAAAAACTGACCCAGGCCAAAGGCTGGAAACAGTAATGGATGTATGTATTATAGTTCAATGAGTAGAAAAGTTATGGCTACAATTTGTAAATGACAACCAAAGATATTGCGGTAAAAAAAATTAATTTATTAGTCTTAAATCTTGTTTCCTTTCTTCCTTTGATATAAATATTTGACTTTGCTTACAAATATATTTTATCAATGGTCTTTGGTCGAGGGTAATACATTTCTAGGAGAGAGAGAACTTTGATTGGTTATTGGAATGTTGATATCATTAATCCACATTTAAATAAACAAAGATTAGACATAATTCACTTATAAAAAACCAAATAGTCAGTTTCGTGAAAAGATATGTGGTTTTATTTTTATGTACTATAGTATACACACAAAAAAGTTATAATGTGAATGAACTTTCAATAATTTTTAATCTTCTAGGTAAATGTTAATAAAACCACCTCTTGCAAAATCACGGTTTCCACCCAACAGATGAATCGGAGAATATGTTTACATCCTTATAAATGTTGTGATAGGATTAGGTAATTCTTCCAAAACATTTAAATATTTTTAGTTTATATTACAACAATGAATTTAGAAGAATACTTATTTTTATTTTATTTAACCCATTCCCTGGCACATGTTTCGCAAAGCAATCTACGCAGGACCGGCAGCCATTATTATTTTCGTATACTCTTATCCAAAACATATTTTTTATTATTTACTTATTTTCTCATTTATTGCTTGATTCGTGGTCATAGTATTGCATCAAACTAGTAGTCCCATCTATTAGCTTCAATATGAACTATCCAGACTGGCTAAAAGTACAGTAGTTCATCAATAAATGGCATTACAATAACTAATTGCAATGGAATGTTGATTCGCGCCCACACCAGGGAATGTTTTGGAAAACAAAGATGTAGTCAGTCACCTTGAGAGTAAAACACAGACTCTCTTCTGCTGAAAAGGGGGACTGATGTACCCTAAAAATAACATAATGATGTGTTTTGTTGTGTTTAAATTGTGAACTTTGAGGCCTACAGTTTTCTGGCAAATGTGTAGGCCTTGCCCTTTTATCCTCCTTTCAATGTTGAAGTTAATATAGCCATTTGGCGCCAGTTTCCCTTTGTTACTATACCATGTTAAGATATCTAGAAAAAACCCCAACACCAATCAAAGAAATTAGTAGTGGCACTAACCCCTTCAAGACGACTGTCCTTGAAGTTCATTTTGAGAAAGTTTTCATAAACTCCTTGCATGAGTCGATCATATTCTCCGTAGCTCTGGACGGTTCTCAGTATCGACTGCATTCTGGAATTGTCAAATGACCAAGTTTATTAATTATCTAAAGTCAATTTAGAAAAGACCCAGTTTGATTACCAACTGGGTGTCGCGGCTTACTTATAGGGGCACAGCGAAATATTTAAATATTTTCAATGAAATGACAGCCCATGTGGTTTTAGAATCGGATCATCGATGTGTTGATGCGATGCTAGGAAGGACATTTAACGGACATTGTACAAACCACTAAGTGTTTCAAATACTAGTTTTAGGTGGGTTTTTTTTCACTGTCTTTTATTACCATCCCGGGCTATCTACATTTAGCTACACCAATGGGATAGGTAAAATTTAGAGGAAATGTACCCTTATTTGCATGGAGGGATATCAGGATAAACTACCCCTGGCCAGAATTAAAATCCTTACTTTCCCTTCACCACCAAACCAAAAGGGCGTGACGTTAAGCCAGCATGTCCACTAATTCTTGTTTTAATTATTATAAATTGCTTATAGTACTGATTATATGCGACTAATATGTAGTAAAAGAGAATCAACAAGCCCGGGGTTGGGGGATGATTTTATATTATGCTAGCAGCATTACAAGGTTGCCAAAGTAAACAAGTCAACAAGAAGCTATCAGAATGGAATAGCCAAAAGTAACCTAAGCAGTAACTTGGTAGTTTTACTGCTTTAAAAAATGAAATTTCTATTAGAATTTCACATCTTCCTATAATCATTAAAATCCTTAAAAAAGTAAATATAAATCTAAAACCTCTACATTGTGACCCCAACCAAAACCCACCGCGACGCCCAGGTTGGAAACCGCTGCTTTATTAGAACACACTTGGAAGCAATATAGTAAGCTCCCTGAGATGTAGAACTCGCTATTCACTTTATCAAAGAATTATGTATAAAAATGAGGTGGCCCAATGGCTAAATAACTATTAAAGAATTAAAAATTTGGCCATGTTTATTTAAAAACATTTTCAGCTGTAAAATAAAGAAATAAAAAATGGAATTTATCGATATTTCTACAGTATTTTGATACCTCTATACCAATGTCCTGCTTCATAACCTCATGAAAGTTGCCCTAAAATGTGAATAAACGTGAATAAACGTGAATAAACTATTCAAAACATATTGTTATTGAGAACAAAAGGGTGAGGGGCTTCCCCTGACATTTTATTAAATAACTTATGGCAAATTTGAAATCACCACTCTAAACAACGTGGTCATATAAAATTTCATGCAAATCAAATAGTAAATAACAAATTTAAAAATGTACCCCGTATTTGAAAATGTTCAAGGGTGAATAAAAAAACTTAGTTTATGTTTAATGTAGCCTACTTAATCAAATGAAGAACTATAAGAGTTGTAACAATGTAACACAGCCCTAAGTTACTCTCTTTCTTCAATGTTGCTTTGCTTTGAACCTATTTAAATTGCTTTCATGAAAGCCTATTTTAATAAACAATGAAATAAGATACATCAGTTCAATTCAAACTAGTATAGATACTAGCTAAAAAAATTAGTGTGTATTTCAGAAGTCAAACACAAACACTAACCTCAATGTCCTCGTTTCATTAGTTAGATCTTCCAATAGGAAAATAATAAAATGTTGTGTAACATTCACTGCATTTATGCCTTCAAAATTTAATAAAGCCCTAATCAAGGCATTGGTTGTAAAACATATGATAGTTTGAATCATAAAACTGTGACAGTCTAGCAGCCACGAAAGTCACACCTAAAAACACTAAACAGTTAACAAAATATTGGCTGACAATGCTGCCACTTCAAGCATTGCTGGCTGAGTGAAATTTTGCTAATGGGCAGCATATAGCACTACTAGACTACTTGATTAAAATAAGCCTTCTATAATCAACTACAAAAGAATCTCCTTTCAATGTTTGATGATTTTTGAAATTGGGTTTTTTTGTAGAGTGGGAACCAACAGTTTGGAAATTTTTAATTTGTCTGTACAAGTCTGTGGTTAAGAACTTTCATAATAGAAAGTAACGGGATACAGAATAAGCCTAGAATTTCCCAGCTCCAGATCTCGAATCTCACAAAATTCCCAACTTTCAAGCTTTTAATCAACATTGGGATTTTAACCAACATTGGGGGGTAGGGGGGGGACACCCACCAACCCCCCTGGCGTGACACCCCTGATGGCGCTATATTAATTATAGCAAATTTGATTAAAAACAAACAAAAAAGATGATGGTGGCGCACTGAACTATATAAAAACGAGCCGGTTCGGAACTACTGTTAGATCTTAAGTCCCAGCACATTAGTGGACAGTATAAAAACTTTGTCAGAATGTCTCATACAGATTTTGAAACCTTGATTAACAAAATAGGACCAAAAATCTCTAAAAAGGAAACACATTTTCAATGCTCCTGTGGCAGTAATTTCCACAGTGCTTGTATAGTATCTAGTATGTACAGTAATATGTTTAGAGAGGAAGTCATATTGTATTTTATTAATAAATAATCAAGACTTCATAATTTTTACAAATAAAAACTTACCTTTTCCTATGCTTTTTGAATTCTTCTCTTTGCTTTTCTCCTTTCTGTAGTATGCCAATAAGCTTATTACCCCTTTTCTTGCACGCTTCTTCTGATTGACCTACTAAAGAAACAATTTCCTTCCATGCATCTTCTTTCATGTTTTTTTAATAATTATTATTGTCTTTCGGATCAGTAAGAACAGTATTACAGGGTTCCTACAGTATTTGTAAAAAAAAATCTCCCTGACTTTTCCCTGACTATTTTCCCAAGTTCTCTGACCAACTTCTCGCAAAATTTCCACTATAATTTTATGGTACTATTCATGTGGTAATATTAATTTAATTACATTTATTTCGGCCTCCTCCTCCCCTACAGCCGACCTTGCCTCACCTCTCATGGAAGAATCAGAAAGAAGACGTCTTGCCAATAAGTTCAGGGAAAATGATGGAAAAATAACAAAATAGATCAAACGCTATCAAAAAGGAAAGGCTGAAATCCATCTGCAATTGTCTTGCAGAACGCTAGTTTACACTTCAGGAATGGATCACAGGCTGCTCTTTTCAGCATCCCTACAGGTTTTGTATCAGGAAGCTTTTCTTCTTTGAGAAACTTAACAACGTGGTCCCAAATTTGTAATGCCCTTTGAAAGCACGTTGCATTCTCTAGCCAATGCACACCACAGAACTTCAAAGGAAAAGTTACACCTCCTGTCAACTGGGTAAACAATGCTCGACGAACTGTAGAGTCAGTGAACAGGTAGTACGTGTGACACAATAAGCAATTTACATCCCAATTGACAGGTTCCACTCCTGTTCTCAAGGAACCATGAACAACATGAAGCCCACATGTCCCCAGATTTATCAAAATACATACTTCATTGTCTGTGACAGATTTTATGTGTTCCTGAAGAAGCGTTATAAACTTTAGATTGACATTTGGGCCATCCATTGACACTTGTATAAACTTAGAGACTGGAAGAGGAGAAATACCATCAGAGAAATGCTTAAGTAATTCTTCAGCGGTGCTTCTATCGAAAAAAACACTGTCCAAGCAATGACTGACAACTTTATGATTTTCCTTGTCCCAGAATCTGAATACAATGTCCATTTGCCCTCTTTGAATAACTTTATTCAATGCCTCATCAAAACAAATTACAAAGTTGTTACATGATTTTAGGTAGTCCAGTAAATTGTTATGAAAGAATGGAGCCAAGCCATGCACAATGAAATATGCAGCCTTGTCTCCACAAGAGTAAAGGCACTGGCAATGGAACACTCGGGAAACATAAACTGAAAAATTGTACTTAAATTATTGCACGAATTGAAATACATTTTATTGTCAACAACTTGCAAAGCCCAAATGACTTCCGCCTTATTTATATTATCTTTCATAACAAAAGTGTTTGGGTTTCTTAGAACAACTCCATTATTTTCACTTTTGGCAACACCTTCCTTCTGTGGCTTTACAATTTCCGATAACACTGAAGTGCGACATGAATTGTCATTTACCTGACTTTCCCTGACTATTTTAAGCTTCCCTGACTTTCCAGACCATAGGAACTCTGTATTAGTTTTATGAATCTCCAGCAAATGAAACGAAGTTTCTTCTGTCCAGTTTGCCATGTTAGTAGCAGGTTTGTGGGTATGTACCACTCACAAAAAGAAATCCCAGGTAGAAATGATAATCCCTTTGAGTTCGTTCCGAAAACTGACTCTCAGTTGGATCGGAACAAACCTCTCATGAACCCATTGTGGTAGGTTCGTTGGGGGTTCTTAGGGCCGTCTCAACTACACAAACCTGTTACAATACAAGGTAGAATACAAGGTAGAATACAAGGTAGAATACAGGGTAGGACTGTCAGATGTATACGTAGCTTTAGATCAGCTATTTCTATCCTTCTCTAAATGTTTCATTGCAAGCACTTTCACTTGTAGACCGAGAATGAGTCACGTGGCTCCCAACTGTTTGTCTCTCCACCCAGGCCGTTATAAAAAACCCTCCCCCTTCTTCCAACCTTTAGTCAGGACACAACCTCTTGCTTTCTGCTAACATCGGTATTCCCCCCTTCCCTCATTGAACAAAGGACAAGAGTATTTTTAACTTGGTCACCAGATTATCTGGCTCACATCGGAAACATACTGGTCTGTATGGGACTTTTAAGAGATTTATGACACAGCTATTCGCATTTGCTATTCGGAGGGTCTATTTGGAGTTTCGAATCGAATATTCGGCCGTTAATTATTCAAAATTATTCGAAATTTCAAATCCCCGCATACCCCTAATATTTTTATAATGGATCGATGTTAGTTTCTATAAAACGTTTAAAAACTAAAAATTTCTATTTTTGGAAGAAATTCCATCAAATATGCATTTGGGTTTTATTTGTATTTGAAATTTTCAAATCTTTAAAATATCAAGGTCCAGAAATTTTATAAAAATCTCAGATTGTGAATAAAAATTATCCTAAATTTTCCACAGTCTTAACTATTACCCTTTACCGTCCTTAAATAGCACAAGACAAAAAAAGGATACATAGGATAGAGCACATAAATTACCTTGTAGGAAGAGCCATGTTGCCAAATTTCATCTCAGGAGAGTTCAAGTCTGGCATGGGCTCCAGCTTGCTATCTCTTGGCGTATGCTGAGACTCAATCAGTTTTCTGCAATCAAAAACAAATACACTCTTTTATCACATACAAAGTCTGAATAAATGGAAACATGTCTTATGACTTTGAGATATTTAGGACAGAGGAACATATCTAAGTTAAGAAAGGACAATATTTTTCTAACATACTTAAATAAAGAAAATTGAAACAAACATAGCCTTCAAAATAAATATAACTATTTTTAATAGTTGAAATATTTAAAAATAATGTGGGTATAATCAAACGCAACATGCTTCGGTGGCCGATTGGTCTAAGGCACTACTTTTACAGTAGACTAGATTGACGATGGGGAGATAAAGGTTCAAATCTAAATCGGATGTACTGAGGGGAATTTTTCAAGATGGTTGTCTACTCTCCCTTAATGCAAATGGGGGTACACTTTCTCTAAATATAATCTTCTTAGTCCCTGAAACCGCTAGTGTAATTGGTACATAAGCTTATAACCCGAACAAATAGTAAGACTTAATGTTAAACAACAAAAAATTAAACACTTCTGCACGAGCCACCCTTGGACTGTGCACATTTTTTATATGTGAATATGAGATAGTTTTGTTATTTTATAACCATTTAGTATATTATTGAATACAGTAAGTAAAGGACAAATGTTGTTATATTTTGTTGTGTATTTATCCTCCAGGGACATTAAAACTCACATTTTTGCAAATACTTACTTGAATCAACTGTTTTACACCGTTCAAAAACAAAGATCTGAATTATTAAAATTATTTGAATTCAAGTTCCGACATTTAGGTAACATGCATTGAGCAAAAATATATTTTTATTAATAAAATATGTAAACTCACTGTTTGGGTCTTTGGATCTGAAAGATTTCCTGCCAGACCACAAAGAGCCCCTTCTGCATGTCCTTTTGTCCGACACTGGAGCGCTGAATGTCCGATAGCTTCACTCCTTTCTTCTGAGACTTGAAGAAATGAAGTAGACCCAAACAAGAGCGGATGTCGTTGTGAGTCTTCTCGGCAAGAGCAAAGAGAGCGGTCATGTCAGTCCTGATGTGTTGCTTCCTTGCTATCTCCAACAGACGCTGTGCTAGCCTGCAACACAAACATATATCAAACCTCATTTATTTTTAACTTGCCACCAGGATGAGAGTATCAAAGCATACATTAGAATATGTGCTGAGCTCCGACACTGGTCGGGGAGCAGAGTTCGAATCCAGACGTGGCCACAGCAGAACCTGAATCATCGGTCACAGCATCGTAGCCTTCAAGTAAACGTGGGGTGTTTAGACAATAACAAGTGTTAATTACTTTTCAATATGGAGGACTTACATGCAGTTATTAGCTGCACAAGCATGGTACAAACTGTTAAGGGGTTGTTTCGTAAGACATGTCTAATAAATATACATTAAACCGCTTCCACGAGTCTTTGTAATTTCATGTTTGAATCATTGTCACACAACCCTGATCCACGGGCCAGTAAAATGAATGTTTATTTGGAAGCACATGGAAAGTGAGAAATTGGTACAGCTTTTCACTCTAAAAAACTGCTAAATAATTGTAAGTAATTAGCGATACTAAATGCATTGAGCATTCAAGATTCAAGGATTAGAAAAATATTTTTAAATAATTTTGAATTGGAACAACCAGACACCAGGCTGTTTATTTACCATTCAAGTGATTTAACTGATTAAATTACCACCAGTGCGCGGCTACATATGTGCCAAAGTTTATATATATATGTGAGTTACTATAACAAACCTATATATATGCACCTAATCATGCTGTTTCCTTACAGGGTAGGCAAAAAACTGTAACTATACCTCAAAAGACAACAATTCAGTACTTAATCTATCCTCGCTAACTTTATACCCACTTCCCTATCCTTGCATACTCCCTTCGCTTCAACAACATCTATACATCGAGTCACGCATGCTCTTTTATTCATAAAATTCTTAATGTTTCTATCTTCCACACATTGGTCTACAACATTTAATCCCGTCTTACATGGCCTACCCCTTCCTTTTGATCCACACTCTATTTCATCATAAAGTTTCTTCATCACTCGATCCACACACATCCTCTCAACATGCACAAACCAACGTAAGGCACTTCTTTCACATTGACCTATTGGATTCCCTTTCAAACCGCACTCCTTCAGTACCCATACATTAATGACTCTGACCATATGAGTTTTTCCACATCCATTTCTTAGATATCTCATTCCAACCACATTCATCTTGCTCGTGTGTTTCTCCCGACTAAGTCTACACTTCACATCCATAAAACAATGTTGACCCTAACACACTTTTATATATTGTCATTTTGCCTCTTTAAGTACTACTTCATTCTTTGCAATAGTACACATACATCAAACTACTCTCTGAGAAGGTTCACCCGTCTGTTGATTTCACCATCCATGCTTCCACTTTTACAGAACACACTGCCCAGATAATCAAAATTATTCACTTGTTCTAACAGTTTTCCATTTATACTAAGCTGATAATCATTTCCTGATCATTACTATAAAAATTTAAAAATTAATTTGAGCCAAATTAATAGGTGTGTGTGAAGTCCACTTTTTCAATTCAATGCAAACTCAGTCAAATTTATTAAATATTTTCAAAGCATAAACAAAATTCAAATACTTTTTGTTGGTTATTCTATGAGTGAAAAAATAAATTATATTTTGGTTATTTACATAATTTCATACATTAAAATTACTTAAAAAATGTTTTATTGCTTGATTATTTATAATATTTTGCTTTATTCTGATTAATCAAGTTAATATCACAACTTACAATTCAATTAATCATGGTTTTTTCTGTTGGAGTCACTGACTAAGCTACACAATCTAACCACTGCACCAATCACGAAAGGTGCTGCAGTAGCGCGAGTATCAAGAGTTAGCCAATCACGCACTTTCACTTTCACAGTTGTTTTTCTCCTTCAAAACCGACCGCGTCGTTCTGTGCTCACGCTAACTTTTTTGTGTTAACTAGCCCACTAAGTGTATTTGTAGATAGTGTTTTCGTCTCGGACGTTGACTCTTGTGTACCCAACCTTAACCTTTGCTAACATTTTCCATATAAATATTGATTTGTATTGTACATAGCATCTTCTGAAAATTGAAACGTGGACAGTGGATTCAAACCCAGGACCTTTGGCTTAGTACGCCAATGCTCTAACAACTGAGCTAGCCAGGAATCGTCCTGTGCCCAGGGTCATTCTTCACTCATATTTTAAGGCAGAGTCAGAAGATGATATCTAGATGGAGAATTCCTCACTAAAAAGCATAAATAATAGCTTTGGCTATTTGATTCATTGTACATAACAGCTAAGAATGGCAATTATTGGACATAAGTTGTGTATTTTAGATGTAAACGTTTTTATTGGCCATCTTTTGCAATTGTTTAAGAAGGATTTTTTTTTTCAAAGCAGAGTCAAAGGCTAGATTTGTTTTAAAGACAAATCAAAGTTTTGAAGCTTTGCACACCACTACAAATTAGAATAGAGGGGAGAAAAAAATCATACCTATGTGATGTTTATTATCTATCTTCTATGTATCTATTTTATATTAATAAAATGAACAGTCTGTGTATATGTCTGCCTGTCATGAACGTTGCGTGATATTCATCGCACTCAGAGAGACATCTAAAATTTAAAAATAAGCAGTTCCTGTGCACGAAAACGTGCACCTTGAAACCAGAATTTAAAAATTTGTATTTGATTTTTTTAAATTAATTAAAAACTGTGTCGAAAAAAATAAAATGAAAAGATTTTTTTCTGTCTGTTTGAAGCAAAGAAAAGCATTACTCTGGGCAACGCAGGGTACTTCTGCTAGTGTTTTCTAAGATTCAGATTCAAGAATTGGGATATGTGGGGAATATGAGAATATGGATTCCAAAAAGAGTGTATCTGAACCATCCCTATAAATAATCAAGTAATATTGAATGCACTGCAATTACAACGTAGATGGTTACTGACCTTGAAGAAGCTGTAGGAGGGAAATGCACAACCAAGGACAGTTGTCTCAGTGGCCGTAATGCTGGCACATACACATCATTACAGATACAGATGATTGGTCGCTTCAAGAGACCAGCCCCACTAGCTTTCTTCTTCCCACGGCCCTTACCAACATCTTTTCCGGTCGCAAACTTCACCAGCAATTCAATGGCAGCCTGACCAACAAATATATCTTGATCATAATTGTGAACAATGGAAGCTCTATTTCCTCAAGTTAAATGAACATTATAAGAGAATGTCTTATTAGCATAAAAAATAATTGTGTCTATAAACTGCAACTGTATTTACCTGAATAATAAATAGAAAATAGCTTAGTTAATTAACAATTCTCAAGTCGCTATTTAACTCTTCACATTTTTGGCAACTAAACCGTTCAATATTTAAACCTAAACTTATTGTTGGAATCAGGCAGAAACATAGCTCTAAAGTGGATTAGTTTTTTTATTTATTTTTGAGAATTTCTTAAGGCCTAGCAGCAGAATCAAAAAAAATAAAATGATGATAAATGACAATTTGTAGGTTTAAATAAAATTGGTAAACCAACGATGGCCACTCAAACTCCAGAATATAATTCTAGCATTATTTCTTGTTTTTATGGGGAAAAACTATTTTATGGATTTAAAAAAATAATCCTCTAGTTGTTAGCTTTTGAAAGAATATGTTAATATAAAACATTTAAAATGTTCTGTAAAAGGTATGCTGCGAGTGCTGCAAAATTTTAGAACTTGAGCTATTTTATTTACAAGTAGTGATAGGAATTTCGAGTTCTCAATTCTTCGAATCCTATAATATTAGAAAGATTCAATATTCTTAAACATTTCAAAAATTATCTTGAATACAATAATGAAGACCTTGACTTGGTATAACAATTTGAAGCGATTGGTAAAAGGAATTAGATATAGACTTGTTTAGTTGGATAATAACGACATCACAAAAAAGGACAATCAAATTTAAACATAAATTGAAAAATATTTCGGCATTGTTGCCTTTATCAAACAAAAAGAAAGGAGGGAATATACTTTACACACACACTACACTACTCTATTCTAAATTCACTAAAAACTGTTAAAAACACACTGGTAAACTGTAATAAGAGTAAAAATAAATTACTCCAAATCTTTGGCCGTGGCTATGAATATAAATATTTACATTTGAAAATAAAGTTGCTATTTGCAATTTGGGGTTTATTTTCCATGATAAATAATCATTAATGTTTATTTTTCTAAAATAAATTAATGTAAGGGTATTTTACTTATATTACATTTTAGAAAATTTGAAATTTTCAAAAATGGTTCCAAGATTTTGTTTGAAATAGGTATTTGGGAACTGTTTTTCAGGAAAAAAAACACACGCATATGTGTGTACACACACACACACACACACACACACACACCGTGAGCACTGGTCCTTACACTTTCAAAAAAATCATAAAACCGGAACGGTGCACACAATTAGCTTGAAACCTTTTCTATTTGATACAGAAAATCTGGAAGTTTTTTTCTACAAATGATGCGCATTTGTCTGTTGCAGGCCGCCGCCACTAGTAGCAGCTAATGTGTAAAATGGTGCCTACCGCACAAAACAATAGTTGGCACATTCTTCAATTAGCGAAAAGGGAGTCAGTAACGTGCATTCCACACACATTTTCACGAGGAACCACCCAGCCGGGTATCCATTTATGCCAGTACAAGATGTTTGAAGAAAGAGAGTGCAATTGCAAAGGTAAGAGTCGTGGTCAGCGCTCTGTGCCCGAGGAAGATGTGGATCTTTTTGAGCATAATTTCTGATAAGCCCACAGAAATCAACTTGGCGAGCAAGCCGTGAACTGCAGACACCCCAAACCATGGTATCAAAAATCTTGTGCAAACATTTGTGCATCAAACCATACAACTCCAGTTGGTCCAGGCATTCACACAAGATGATTACAGATCACGTTATGCATTCTGCTCCAAGATGCTAGTGAGGAGTGGCAATGACAACAACCTGCTCATGTGGTTAGTTTTCAGTAATGAGGCCACATTCCACACAAATGGCAAAGTGAATCCGCACACTGTGCGGGTTTGGAGATCTAGAATGTGAGATATTCCCACAAAGTGAATGTGTTCTGTGCCATGTCGAGGTAGAAGGTTTACGGATCCTTCATCTTCCAACAAGATGGGGCACCACCTCATTTCTACTTGGTTGTACGGGAACATCTGAACAGACTTGGGAGACAGCTCGGTCGTGCATGTGCCGATGATGCAATGTGGGGCAGATGCCACAGTGATAACCGGACTTAGCCCCATAAGATTTCTTTTTGTGGGGTTATGTGAAAGATAAAGTGTTTGTCCCAACTCTGCCCCAATCTTTGCCAGAGCTGTGGCGGCGAATCAAAGTCGCCGTTGAGTCTGTCACCACCGACACACTGCAAAAAGTGTGGTAAAATTTTGACTACCATCGCGATGTCTGCCATGTGACTTGAGGAGCACATATTGAGTCACTTTTAACCGTGAAAAAAACTTTCAGAATTTCTGTATCGACTTGAAAAGGTTTCGAGTATGGGTCTGCGAGCTTGGGTTTTTTCATATGAGTCAAACTCGAGTCGAGTATTTCTAAAACCTAACGAATTCAAATATATTCATAATTTTAAAATGTAAAGAGTATATATTTGTTTATTTTAAATGTAAATAGGTATCATATCTTTAAAATTTCTGATTTAAAAAATATACTAAAACATGTGTTCTTAAAATATGAATGACACTCATTTTTATAAATATAAATACTTTTAGAAAAAAAATTAATAAATGGAGGTTTTGGTTTTTAAATTAGAAATAACACTTTAAAAAGACACAATTTAAAAATAATAATAACAACACTCAATAAAAAACAATAGGGCCTAGTACAAAAATGTTTAAAATGGTTTCAACATTCATGTCTTTAAGGACATTAAAATTACATTAACAATTATTAAAAAAAACTAATAGAACGAATAATTGCATGATGGCTTGGAAATGTACAATAAGATAGTGTTGAAACACTGCAAAATAATGTAAGGTAAGTGATAGTGAAGAAATACAACCTTAAATGATGAGTTCTAGATAAGGTCTAGATAGAAAAACACACTTCTCTCTTCATTTCTTCAAACACTTTTACACTTCCCACTTCTTCAAAACTTCTACAGTTGCACATTGTTTTGAATTTTCAGAAATATTTATTTTTCATATGAAAAGAGATTAATGAAAAAGTAATATTCCCGAAAATTCAAACTAATGTGCAACTGTGGAAGTTTTGAAGAAGAGGAAAGTGTAAAAGCTTAAGAAGACATGAAGAGAGAAGTTGTTTTGTTCTTATCTAGGCCTAACCCAACTATCCTTTCAGGTTGGCTTCCTTCACTATCAATTAGGTACTTTACATCAATGTACAGTGTTTCTACGCTGTCTTGTTACTTTTTCTCTATCTTACAGGTAGAGAAAGTATGGTGATCGTAAAAAAAAAAATTGAAGTCGAGATTTTGATGAATTTTGACGTTTCATGACTCCCTGAATCCGAAAAAGTGGTTTTTGAATTTCCGTCTGTCTGTCTGTCTGTACCTCCAACTAGAGCCTAAACTATTTTACCGATTGAGCTGAAACTTGATATCTAGGGTTTTCATAGGGTTGCCCCGAGGGGTTTTTGGAATTGGATATCTACCCCTAAAATTAAGGGTAGTTTACTGAAGGGAAAAAAGAGAAAAAGTCGATTTTCTCAAAATC
>CABFWB010001674.1:87412-120494 GCA_902151455.1 Timema bartmani
GCAATGATCTATCTCCATTTTAGACTCAATAGTCAATATTTACATTTTTTATTGGTCAAAATGTATAAATGAATAATTAAATATCAATGCGATGACTTGAAGATCTGCAACACCTTATAAAATGTTAAAACTTTAACCAGAAATCGAAATTTTAATACGAAGTGTTGACCCTTGTGGAAGACATTAAACTGTTTGAAATGCTCTTAGGTGGACAAAAATGCGCCTCTTTTCTCATTGATTATATATCATTGTATATTATTTTATGCGTGTTCTTATGTGGAGTGGTGATGATACAATGTACATTATTCCGTTCAGAAATCTTACGAGTTTATAGAAAGAGAGAGAAAGTCTGTGCGGTGCGCCGTACCATTTATTATACATTTCCAAGCCATCAGGCAACTATTTATTTTATAACTTTTTTTATAATTCTTAGTGTAATTTTAATGTCCTTAAAGACATGAGTGGGAAACTATTTTAATCATTTCTTTATTAGATTTTTATTTTGAGTGTTGTTCTTATTTTTAAATTGTTTTATAAGTATTATTTCTAATTTAAAAACAGATATTTCCATTGTTTAACTTTTTTTTAAAAAAGTATTTACTCTTTATAAAAATGAGTGTCATTCATAGTTTATGAACATGTGTTTTAATATACGTTGACATTTTAAAATTATGAATATACTCAAACTCGGCTAGAACTCGGGAGCTTTTAGAAATACTCGGCTTAAGTTCGACTCGAATGAAATAACCCAAGCTTGCAGACCCCTATAATTTACTGAAACCCTATTTTTTGCAAATTTTGTTGCAAGCTATATGAGAAAGTTTGTACGATTTTGTCATACCATTTATTTTTGTTCCGTTTTTTTCACTGTATGAATTTTAATTTGTTCCACAAACAAAAATACTGCATCTCATAATGGCAACACAAAAACTGGTTGAGCATACTTCTGCAATCAAAATGTGTGCTAGCCACTTTTTAATTAACTAGAAAAGGCCTGTTGGCAGTTGTGTTAATTTGAGAAATTTCAAATAGTTGAAATAATTTTTCTGGAAATAGTTTAGTAAAAAATTGAGTTTAGGAAGAAGTTTTTGTAAATTGGCTGCACACGCATATTGAGTTATTATATCCAAAAGAGGGGCAAAATTTAAGTATTATGCCCGGTTTTTTCCCGGTGCTAAAAAATTCAGGCATAATTCATTTTTCCTGGTGTTTGTGGCCACCTTATAAACAAATATTTCTTACAGCAGGAGCTCCATCTATTTCATCCAGAACAAGACAATTTGGCCGTGGGTCCTGACCCATCACAGATCTCATCTGAGTCGCTGCCTCTAGCTGGAGTCTAAACGCCTCGGGACTGCGGTCATCACTGGCATTCACCTCCACCACATTGTAACCTAGTTTAAAGAACAATGTCAACCTATAGTTAGAGCTTCGTAAAAAAGGTGAGACGTGATAAAGCGAAAAGTGCCATGCAAAGATGGAATCGAGTACTTTTTCCTTTGATCGGTTTAAGATATGATTTACAATGTTTTTGAAAAGCAAAATAGAACAAAATTGTCTTGTTACACAAAATCCTCCTATAAAACAAAATAACAGCGCTTTAAAAAAATCTTTAAATAAACACGAAATTAAGAAGAAATTAAGCAGAAATTAAGCAGAAATTTTGACCATGCTGTAATTTGATTAGTATTTTCCTCTAGTGTAAGCTAACTTTAGGCTACAAAATTGTGAAATATGCAAACAAACTTGACAAAGAATTTTAAAGCAAATATATAACGTTTCAATAATAAATTTTAATTTTGTATACATTGTCTCAATATGTAAATAATACTTAAACAACTCAGATAACATATAATTTTGAATAAACATGAAATAACCCCCAAAAGTAAGATTTAAAAAATGAAATTTAACTAAAAATAAAACCATTTTTATTGGCTCTAGCTATAGTACATAATATATTCTTGTATTACCATATGATATTTGAATCTGATACCTTAGCTCAGTCAGAAGTGTGTATGTCAACTGAGCTAAGGGTCCCCGGTTCAATTCCCAGCATAGCCAAAAAAAAATTATCATTGATGAAATGTGGGTTTCCCAACTTCACAGTTATGAATTAACGGCCAAGGACTGTATGTGTTGTTTGTCCTAGTCTTAAGTTAGATTATAAGGCAAATGAAACTATGACATGCCTAGCAAATCCAGTAGTAGAAAAATATATGGCTTGAATAAAAAACTGACACAGGCCACAGGCTGGAAACAGTAATGGATGTAAAAAAAACCTTTGAATGGTATTAAAGTGTGTTCATTCAATCTATATTTTAAAATTCCCTGACTTTTCCAGGTTTTCCAGAACCAATATGTAGGGGTGTGCAAAGTCCCTGTTTTCAATTCGAAGTGAACTCAAATTGAACATAATATGAAATGTTCTCGAAGCCAAATCGAACTTTGAATATTTTCTTTTAGTTGTTTTATGCTTGAAATAAATATTATAATGTAGTTATTTAAATTAATTTATGCACTAAAATTGCTTGGAAAATGTTTTATTGCACAGGTGTTTGTAATATTTCATGTTACTCTGACAAATACCATCATCACAACATGCAATTCAATTTCTTCAGATTTTTTTCAAATAAATGTTATTTTGTAATGTATAAGACAGCTCAGAATGGCTTTAATTGAAAAAAAAAAAGGAGTATTTTAGCTGTCAATATTTTTCATGGCGAAGCTTAGAAGCCAGATTTGTTTGAAAGCGAAGTTAAAGCTGATGTTTGTTTCTAAGCCAAGTCAAAGTTTCGAAGTTTCGACCACCCCTACCAATATATTTTTCCAGCCACTACATTAGTATATTACAAACATTATTTTACTAAGCTTGCAGGTTAAAAGATATCAACCTAACGAGATGGGCTATTGGGTAGTATGATCCAAGTAAGATTTTAGTAAGTTTTTTTAGCATTGTGTTTTATAACCCAATCACGTTATATGCTAACCTTTGTTAATGATTATAGGAATGAGGGAGGTTGTATTTATAGGAAGTGTACTCGCATATGCATGGAGAGAGAGAATGGAAAACCATTTTGCACTCGACTGAGATTCAAACCTAGATCCCCCCCATCAACGGCAGTCTAGTCTACTGTGAGAGTAGTGTGTTAGACCATGCAGCCACCGAAGCGGGTTATGAACATATTGGTCCATTAAAAATTGCCTAACATCAGTAAGATGTAAAGTTGTTGTAAGACACAATCTTTATTAGTTTCTTCTTTGTATAAGGTAAATGAGTTCTCATGCAATTGGATAACCATAATTTAACTTTGAGAATTGAGATTAGTACACTCAACAAGAGCAACTGTGTTATTTGCGGTGAATATTTACTGGAAGAAAAATGTTTTTCCTACTATTTTAACCCTTTGAGTGCCAACATCACTCAGAGTGATGCGCGAAATAATTGCTAAAATTGCCAGCATCACTCACAGCGATCCCATGTTTTCAAGCTCTTAGTTCAGTATTAAGTCAACAGATATGGTAGAGTTTATTTCCACTGCATTCTCGTATGTTCAAGCTACTTTTATTTGTCTTTGCACTTAAGAGTTTTGATATATCGAACATAAAAATTATTTTATAACTTTTTGCTTTATGAGTTTTATCTTTGGCCTTGTTAGTAAACATGGCTACTATAAGGAAAGCTGTGATTCAAGACACAGAAATACTTGCAATATTTATTGATGGCTCAAGCGAAAGTGATCAATTTTTTAGTGATTATGAATTTGTAAATAATGAAACTGAACGGGAATTATATTCTAGTGAAAGTGAAAGGTCGGAACAAGTAGAAATGGCAGTTGACATTGATAAGGCGAGTGTGAATACAAGTGATTCTTATAGGGATGAAATAAATCTTGAAGATCAGGATAATCCACCCCAACCTCTTCATATATATGCAGTCAGGTTTGAAGTCCCCCCTCCCCTGCCCTTCCGATTCCAAGCCAATTATTTATTTTAGACTTTATTTTACTATAGCCCTGCTAAATTTGATGGTCACAGAAACAGCTGCTATGCATAATCCAATTTTATTGTAAAATCTAAAGTTAGTTTTTTTTTTGTAAACTTTGTTACTTACTCAGTTTTTATGTTCTTTTCAGTGATTTATTCTATTTCAAGCTATTTAGATTTTCAAAGCTTAAAAATTACTATTAAATAAAACAGTATTTTTAATATCTTGGCTAGTGATTTTTTTACTATAGTCAAAAGTTAAAAAAGTATATGTATAATTATATAATCGGATTGGCAAGCATGTTAGCTAGTTTATGTAAAAATTTGAGTGCAAAAAGTTCAAACACTAATAAGTTATTAAAATTTAAACAAAATCCTGTATTTCTCAGTAAAATAGCTTGGCACTTTTATCACATTTTTTTGTCATTTCTCCTGGCACTCGGAGTTAAATTAAAGTTACTTTTTTTGGGGGGATATGTAAAAATTCCAGAAATTTGGTAAAATTTCCTGACTTTCCCCTTTTCCAGGTCGCTGGCCACCCTGGTATTTACCAGCATGAGTGGCTATCATATGAGCCAGAGTAGTCTTCCCCAGTCCAGGTGGACCACAAAGTAGAGCCAGTTTCTGTTGAGGTCGACTGTGTTCATCCAGGTCATCATTTACCACAAACTGCTGAGGTTTCTTTGAGAAGCGACCATCTAAAATTCATAAATAAATTATAAAATTATTTGGGAATTTCACATGTATTTTCTATACACAAAGTTATAGAAAGCAACAGAAATTTAACTTCTGCATTAGAAAAATACACTTGGTCACTTTTATGAAAAAGAAGACTTTTTTTTTTTACAAATATAATATTGAACACTTAATCTTCTGATTAAATTAGAATATAAATTTGCTTTTCAAATATGTGGTTACATGTATACAGCCCAAACAAAAACAATATGATGTGAAATAAAAAACTTGTGGTTGCAATTTTTTTTTTTAATAAACCAAAATTATTCTTAAAAGGTAAAAACTTCAGTCAACATTACTTTTGTTATTGCTATTATTATTTATTATTATTATTATTATTATTATTATTATTATTATTATTATTATTAGTACCACGTCTTACTACCCGTTCGGGTTATACGCTCTTACGCTAATGTGTAATGGTAGGGTGATTGTGAGATGAAATGGAGGACCTACAGTTTAACGTGGAATCCGAACCACGGTAGAGGCCTGGCATTCCTCACATTCACAAGTTGTGATTAATACACGTTTTGTCAGAGGTGAAGGAAGGGTTTGGCAATCAGATAAATCTGTGCCGGGACCGAGGATTGAACCCCGGACGTCAGCACAGAAGTCTGACACCTTACCCCTAGACCACCAGGTCACCATTATTATTATTTAAGTGACAAGTTTGTCCCTGTTTCATCAACCCGTTTACCTTGTTTGTTTTTGTCTTCCTTAGGTTTCTGACGCACTTTGCGCTCTCGATTGAATACTACCTTATCCCATAGTTTCAACCACTGCAACAAAGTTCTGTTAGTGCTCTGAAATAAAATAAAAAGATAAACTGTAACCTAGTAAAGAAAGCAGCACAATAAAAAGAAGACAAGCACAAAACAAACAAAAATATGTTGATATTCGGGGGGGAACTCATCATTCTAAAATTCTTTAGAGGTTTGAATAATACATTAAAAAATTGACTGATTTTTAAAGTCTTCCTAAGCGAGTTAGCAGTAGTATTAGAAATAGTAGGTGTTTTTTTGGGACCTTGATCTTTATGTTATTCCTTTTACATGTTCCTATCTATGTGTCCTATTAATCTTTACAAAATTCTATTTTCTCCCTTTTGTGTTTTTTGTTTCCTCTTTTATGAAGTTGCGTTGCGCGTTTCACACTCCTCCCTGATGAGTTCTAATAGAATGAAACCTGGGTCGGGGGATTGGGCGGTGATGATTGATTTTCTTCAAGAGGCAACCACTACCTCTTTGTCCAATGGCAGCAATGTAAAGTGTGAACTGTGTTCTTTTCATTGTAAAAGCCATATTGTGTTTGTCCCTTTTATGTTTCAACCCACCTTTCCTGTACCTTCTTCCAAATATAATACAGTTACCTCATGAAGCAAAAAGAGGTTTTCCTTATACATATATTGGAATATTTTAAGGAATCTTTCAAGAGAGGTTTGGACTACAAGAATCCTCCCCTACTCCCTTTATTATTCTACGGTCTACTGGTGATAATCGTACAATACTGTAGATTAAGACATCATAATCTACCATCACCGCATACTCTTAGCCTTTGAGCCTGCTGTGCGCAACCCTAGCGGGCTTCCACGCGGACGGGACCATAGTTCTAGGCCACGCACTTCTTTTCCGCTTGTTGAACATGGAGGTTCATTGGACTGACAGATTACGGAACAGTCTTCAACGTTCGATATATGTATAAATCTGAACCCCAGTTTGTTTACAATAAAATAACTCATCAATGTGTCGTCAATAAATGGGTCAAACTTACTTCAAGTGATGTGATTTTTCAACCAACATTAAAATAATATCATCAACCTCAATCACGGACTAGAGCAACAGACAGTACGTTTCCAGTACTTCACTCAAAAAAAAACAAAAGGAACAAAGGATTTCATGGTCAAAGGATACAAAAAGGTTATAGGGTTTCAATACTCAAGAGGAGACACCAGGCTTGTACGTAGACAGTGTTAGTCGAAGTTTGTCAACACTGAGTAAGTAAAAAGTGAGAGCTGCACGACCGCAACAAATACATATGGTTAACCTACCAAATCAATCCTTAGAGGTGGAGTTACCTTACCTCATCACTAAGGAGTTCCAGGTAGCTGCGAGGTTTGTACTTGTCCACCCAGAGTTCTGACCCTTCTTCCTCTATCTTACTCTCAGACTCCTGTAGGCTGTGAGCCAAATGGGCGTCTATCTCGGTCTGTTCTCGCTCCAATCTCTTCTCAATCTTTAAGTACATGGAACATTTGAATTACACACACTTTATTTATTTTATGATGAAAATCACAGGTCGGGTTTATATTGCATGGTATCAATGAATACAGTCTAATTTTTATGCAAAGGGACATATCAGACATCTAGGAAAAGTTTCTAAATCTACTTTCACATAACAAGCCATACCTTCACAGCCCCTCCTTGTCAAAGAATAAAATATATAACTATTTATTGTTTACTTGAGCATGTAAACACAAAGTTGGCGTTAGTAAGGAGTAACATGATCACATGCCTATTTGTCTATCCACACACACTAAACTAGTGAACATATTTGAATTAATTGAGCTGTTGTCTTCTCCATAAGAATATTCCTGTGATTACAATGATTTACATCTTGTGTGTTGATACTCATATACATTGTTACATTCTTGTTTTTTATACTTGTCATCATAACAGCCCTCCCGAGTCGCAGCTGTGGTAACTTGGTAACTGATAGATTGAGATATTGATTGATCGCTCATATGTAGCTGACAATTTCCACATGTCCATCAAAAACTCTGCCTTAAACTATGAGTGAAAAACGACCCTTAGCACAGGACGAATCCTGGATAACGCTAAGCTAAGGTTCCTGGTTTGATTTCTGTGTCCAGCTGTCATATTTCAACTAACTTAAATTAATGTTAGCTTGGATTTTAATTTTGCATAGCACAATAATTCAGATCCAGACAATTTAATGTAAAGTAAATGTTTATGTATCAACATCATGCAGCAGATATCAAAATAAAATTTGTAATACATTTCAACCAAAAGAGTAAACATTTCTAAGAATCTTACAAATAAACTTAGCAATGCTAAAATGCAATAGTATATTTTCAATTTGTTTCAAAGTGACAACCGCACTGCACTCCCCCACACCAATAAATTATCGTCAAATGATTGACGGCCCAAATGCCGATCATCAGGCCAACCATTTGTGCCACAATCTGTTAGTGATTGGATCTTTGATCAGTATCGGCCCAGTGGTAGTTTGTTTTTTGATTCACATCCTACTATTTGTTCGGGCTGTATATATTTGAATTATGCGTGAGGTGTGGGCTATAATAAGGTACACTAGAGAGGAAATGTTGATTGATTAGCATGCAGCAGTAGTGGAAAATCATTAAGGAAACACCACCTTCAGTATATCCATCCGAGATTCCAACCACGACCTTTCTTTCACCAGATAAACAGAAAAGATGTGCTTGACATCAAGTCCACATGCCCACCAATATAAGACTCAGTAGAATTTCTTAAATATCTCACTAAATATGACATATTTCAACATATAATCATTTTTGGGAGCACTATTAAACAGTATTTCAACACCAACTTGTGATTAACTGACATTATAAAGTTACCATAGATAAATTCAGATGTCAACACTAGAAATAATATATTGTGCTTTGTTAGGTTTTTTTTATACCTTTCTCTTTGCTTAGGTGCACTTAATAGATAATTTACAAATTAAAAGTAGTGACAAAACAAAAACACCTCATCTTTAACTTTATTTTCAACTTTGCTTTGCATATATTGGAAATTATTGAAAAATGACACCGGGACATGGGAATCGAACCCGAGACCATTGGTTTATTGTACAGCTGAGCTATACAGGGATCGTCTTGTGCTCGGGGTCATTCTTCACTCATATTTTAAGGCAGAATCTGTGATGGACATGTGGATATCATCGGCTATTAAGAGCTATCATTGCTCTCACAGCTTTCTTCCAATTTGCTTTACATTTAAAGAGTGACCTTCACACACAACTCCCTAATCTTCATCCAAGAAAGAAACAACAGGCTGAGAAGTTGTGAAGATGTTGTAATCTACTTGAACCAGAAAATGTGACTGTTTTAAGAGTACTGTAATGTCCCAAGTTTGTTCCCAGTTAGTAAACTCACCAACTCCTGAGCAGTTTTCCAAATGGTCTGATAGGGAAGTGTCAGAAGACCCACAGTCCTTCCTTGCACTGCAATGTTATTGATCTAAACAAACAAGCACACTCAAATTAACTTTCACCAAATAAGAACTACATGTTTCGGTGGCCGCGTGGTCTAAGGCGTCACTCCCATGTTGGACTAGACTGCCGATGAAAGGGAGATAAGGGTTTGAATCCCAGTCGAGTGTACCGAGGCTGGTTTTTTCCTAAATTGTTTTTAAACTCTCCCTCCATGCAAATGCAGGTACACTTCCTTTTAAGTTCAGCTTGCCTTATACCTAGCTCACTAGTGCAATTAGTGAATATGCATATAGCCTGAATAGGTAGTAAGAAGTTACTAAAAAAAACCTAAGAACTAAAAATAGCAGACAACGAAATCAAGAGTCATTATCATGTGAAGTTGTCTACTTGTCAATAATTTGAGTCTTAGTTGGTGTATTTGAGTAGGTCAGATTGTAGGTTTGAATGTGTTTGATGTTTGTTCTATAGTTACTGCAATCACCACTATCAATGTGCTTGTCGTCATACGGTATTAAATCATTGTTAATGTTTAAGAGACTGTAAAGATAAATGCAAGCTCACAAAGAAAAAAAATTACAAAAATATATCTGTAAGTAATTACAAGTAAACACTTGGGAAGGTACCCTCTAAACTTAATGTTATTCTAAATTCAATAAAATTATATATTTTTTAAATTATAAGTGTTTGTTTAGAGCTTTTATAGTGCTTATTGGTAGTTCAGCCCCAAAATAATTACTAGACATACTTAAAAACCAAACTCCAGACTGTTAATTTAACACTTAACTGAAATAGCAAATTTGGAAAAATAACACAGACACACGAGAATCAAAATTGGGACCCTTGGATTTAGCGCGCCAATACTTTACTAATGAGCTATCCAGGATTAGTCCCATTCTCTGGGTCAATTTTCACTCAATAGTTTAAGGCAGAGTCTGTGATGGACGTGTGGATATTGTCAACTAACGACTCAGGAGTCGGCTTTATGCCGCCGCATAATACAATGACAATTGTACAAGGAATGGCTATTAACTGGCTATGGTATCTGATGGCTTATTGTTAGTTGATATTCACACATCCATCACAGACTTTGCCTTAAACGTTGAGTGAAGAATGACCCCGAGCATGGGACAAATCCTGGATAGTTCAGTGGTGTAATAGGCTAAGTGTTATGAGTTTGATTCCCGTGCCCAGGTTACCTTTTTCAAAATGTATTAATATGAATGAACCTTGATACGATTTATATCCCTAACTAATGATCCTTTCTATCTTGTAAGCTTCACTGACCATTCACATCAAATTGTACAAGAATTCGCTTACTTCCAACTTAACTGAATGTTTGAATGTTACTTAGTTACTATTTTTATTTATCACTATTCTCTTAAATTCAGATTTATATTAGAGATTTGAAATTTGTAGTTAGAATGACGATTCTGACGAATGTCTACACAAAGCTGCCCATAAAATAGAAATTTTAAAGAAAAATGTATCTATATTGTAACATATATTACTAAATGCTAGATCTAATACAATTGTGTGCATTTCTAAAATGTTGATAAGGTCGGCAATAAAAATTAAGAGTCAAGAATACATGTGACATTCCACCAAAAGGTGTTTAACAGTAAGATCAGAATTACAAACATCACATTTAGGACAAGAGGTGTTGAGGGATTCCGTTATAAATTATAATAAATAAAGGTGCATTTCACAAAGCCACAACTTGAAGAAATTTATGAATATATGGCTAATATGTTGGTGATTTAGGTATATAATTAATTTAAAGTAATGTTATTGTACCATCCTAGCGAGCAACAGTGCAATTGGATGTCCAAAATAACATACAAGGGGCGGAAAAAGGCAATAAGAGTAAGCGGCTGGAGTTCTTGCTTAGAATGTCTGAGAATCGACATAAGAAACTCAGAACACGCAACTCACACTGGTTGCGGGAAAGTAGCTGACGGTCAACCCTCAAAATAGTCTTAAATGTAAAAAAAAAAAATCATATACGGACATTATATCCTAAGGGTACAGTGGCATTAAGGAAACTTGAAGTCATTTTAGTGGCATTTATTGTAAGCTATCAAAATTTAACATATAAGCAACAAAAATAGAGATTTTAAATTAAATAACAATATATAGAAATATTACAGATATATATATAGAGAGAGAGAGAGAGCCGAACAGGCTGATTAAAAGGGTAAATTAAATAACAATATATAGAAATATTACAGATATATATATATAGAGAGAGAGAGAGCCGAACAGGCTGATTAAAAGGGTTATACATGAAATAAGATCATAGGACCTCAATAATATTCAAAGTAGAATGTAAAGAATTAATATGCAGGAAAGGGACAACAATATCTAGCTATCTCCACTACACATGGAACTAACTAAAAGCATAAGGCGACACTCGCCAAAAAACATTGTCCATTATAAACCTATCCTCATAACTCTTTAGCTTTCCTTAACCTTTCTAACCTTACAATGTATTGTCTAACCTTACAATTTGTATAGTCCGCCAAAAGAAACATTTCATAAATTCCGTTACAAAGTTCATCCACAATTAATGAATATTTTAAATTTATTAAATTCCCTTTTAACATATAACAGTCTAAAAAATCAATGATAATCAATTATTAACATTAGTGTCATATTACAATATGCCCGTGCGATAAATATCATTAGTTATTATTACGATCAGTCGAAGGCTAAACAAAAAACAATATACAATTAATCGATGTCCAAAGTAAACCTTTAAGTCCATACCGATATATATTAAAGAAATCGATTCTAAGTTCAATTTTTTTGCAAATGTTCTATTGTTCATAATTCTTCATTACTTAAAAGGAAATATTAATAGCCGAAAAGAAAATTTTGAAAACATAATAAAAAATATATATATAAAAAGTTTAAAGAGTTATTTATACCAAATGGAATTTTGCCCTTACATTTTCGTGATAATGAAGCTTAAGCTTCCCGCTCCTCTAATCTACTAAAGCCCAAGAGTGGAGTCCAAGAGTCTTGCCGGCACTATATACGCAGAAACCCAGAGAACATTAGAGAATAGGAAAAAGGTGGGGGGAAACATATGGGTAACAGGGAGGGGATGCATGTGACAATATTAACGTAGAGAACACTCTCCAACCAACAGGACTCTTCGAGAACATTTCTCTTTACTGATTAAGTTCTTTGGAATGTGTGGTAATGGCTCACTCTGGTGGGTGTGGTTTGAATTTGCCGGCCGCTGTCAGTCTATAATGTGCTGTTACACAGTTCACTAGTGCTGGTGCTGGTGCTCGTAGCCCAAGGCGCGAGGACGGTGAAATAGGGTAGGTCGTGTTTACTTCTACAACTTGACTATCCACTTGTAGCCTAATGCTACATTATATCAAATAATAGTTTTAAAATGAGGAAAGATAAAACAAATGAGTGAAAGAGGGACAGAGAAAGAAATGGGGGAGGGATCCAATGTACAAAGGTGACATCTTACATTCTTCTAGCTTATATAGTAAAAAAAAAGTCACTCACACATTCAAATATAGTTTTTTTATAATTGTCAGCATTATTGCTTTCATCTTTTTTTTAAAAAAAAAAAAGCAATAATACCAAAATATGGAAACTTTGTTTAGGTTTCAAAGTGTGTATGTGACTATTTCTGATACAGAAGTCAGAATAAAAGAAGATGTCACCTTTGTGCATTGGATTCTTCCCACAATTTTTCCCCTCTACCTATGTGGGCTTTCTTCAGTCAATTTTATCTTATTTGTCTATCTCTCTTCATTTTTTATTACTATCAAATATTAAAGTATGGTGAGTTTAGGAAACTTAGCTGCAAATAACAATTGCCCCACAACTAGCACCACTAGAGGAAGAACACGGTAACTAACTTTTCCTCCATGAACTGTTCCAATTGTAGCCACACAAACTATCTCGCCCCGCCTGTCTCCAGTAGAGCAAGGACACAAGAGACACCACCTACCTGTTCCTCCATGAACTGTTCCGATCGTAGCCGCACAAACCACCTCTCCCCGCCTGGCGCCACCAGAGGAAGGAAAGGCCACTTAGGCACTCGCCGTGTCATATTGGTTACTCCAGACACACTGATAACAAAACAGATTGTTTTGCAATTCGTCAGCGCTCCATATTACATTTTTGCAATACAAAATGTTTGAAAATTTATACAAATAAATATTTGGTTTCTTTTTGTTGTGTATTTTAGTGTAATTATTAGCTATCAGCAAGCCACCATCTGGAAATGGTGGGAAATGTTGAATTTTATTTAGATGCATCAGTATCTTGAGGATGGAATACCACATTGATGACACTAAATTAGCATCAATATTAAATTAAGTTATTTTTAAAGCATAGGCGCATTGTATTTTAATAGTGGTGTGTTTTTCCTTAATAAGTCCTAAATCAAATTAAAAGCAGAATAAGTAGGGATCATGTGATGTCATCTTACCTATTGCCGGTTTGCTGGGATCTTCCCATGACTCTGCCCACCTTCAGTCTCTCCTGAGCTTGTTTCCTGCCCTCTATGATCTTCCTGATCAGTTCCTCATCCTGAAACCCCTCCTCTTGGTTCAAAGACTCGGTCTTCTTCTTTTTTGCTGCAAGAGTGTGCATGATATATATTAGCAGGAGGTTCAACCCAGTAGTTAAACCTCATGGCTGAGTGGTTAGGGAAGCCAACTGTATACAAAGGAGGCCATGACTCGGCCCAAAATGGCATCAAGAAGATAGCCGGGTGCTGCATTTCACGGAACTAGGATTGGATATTTAATGTGAGGTATGCTCTAGTATGTTAAAATAGTGTCTTTTGAAAATAATGAGCCAGTTTAAAACCCTGTCAACAGACTTTATGTCAGTAAGATCCATGGTCTGTAATAAGAGATCAATTCTACATTAATAGGTTGCTCTGTCTACCGAGACTTGATCCATAGGTCTGTAGTTCTTAGCATACTGTAAAAGTTGAATCTACTTTAACTTTCTTAATAAATGTTACTGTAGAAGGATGTAGAGCATCAATTAAATATAAATAAATTAACATCAATATGTGAATCAAAATGAATGCATTGATGATAGGAAACAGACACCATTTTCTAAATGTGCAAAAAATTTCAATTATCTACCTTTAATAGCAATTAATAGAAAACTTTAATATATTAAGCCGTCCAATATTTTAAATACATTTACAAAAAAATAAAAATATGAAAATATTAATTTATTTATCTTATTTATTTAGCACCGCGTCTTACTACCAGTTCGGGTTACACGTTTAAGTACTAATTACACTGATGGGTTATGAATTGGGAAGATTTAATTTAGAGGGAGTGAACCCACATTTGCGTGGAGGGAGAGTGGAAAACCATTAAGACACAACACCCCCCCTCCCACAGCCCTCCAAGTTTATCTGACCAAGATTCGAACCTCAATGTCCCCATCCTCGGCAGTCTAGCTCAAAACAAAACTAGCGCGTTAGCTAGCTATGCCACCAAAGCAGGTGTCTATGAGAATATTGATTGTGTTCATAAAGAATATGGAGCTTGCGGGGTATGTGAACAATGTTAAACTCTCTGGTTATAAACTTAGCAAGAGATTGAGTTATTTAAGTGACCAATAATATATTATTATATGTAGGTATATATGATTAGTAATCTAATGGTGTAGGAATGAGGAAGGAAGTATTTTAGAGGCACTATACCTGCATTTGCATGGAAAGAGAGTGTGAACCATTTAGGGAAAACCACTCTTAGTAGACTCAACTGAGATTCGAACACTGATCTCCTCATCATCAGCAGTTTGTGTAGTGTTCAAGTGTTGACTGGTTAAGTGTTGCCTGTTTAAGTGTCGACTGTTTGTTTAAGTGTCGACTGTTTGTTTAAGTGTCGACTGTTTGTTTAAGTGTCGACTGTTTGTTATAAGTGTCGACGGTTTGTTTAAGTGTCGACTGTTTGTTTAGGTGTCGACGGTTTGTTTAAGTGTCGACTGTTTGTTTAAGTGTCGACGGTTTGTTTAAGTGTTGACTGTTTGTTTAAGTGTCGCCTGTTAAAGTGTCGCTTGTTAAAGTGTCACCTGTTTAGGTGTCGCCTGTTTAAGTGTCACCTGTTTAAGTGTCGCCTGTTTAGGTGTCGCCTGTTTAAGTGTCGCCTGTTTAAGTGTCACCTGTTTAGTTGTGTCGCCTGTTTAGTTGTGTCGCCTGTTTAATCGTGGCGCCTGTTTAGTCGTGTCGCCTGTTTAATTATGTCGCCTGTTTAGTTGTGTCGCCTGTTTAGTTGTGTCGCCTGTTTAGTTGTGTCGCCTGTTTAATCGTGGCGCCTGTTTAGTCGTGTCGCCTGTTTAATCGTGGCGCCTGTTTAATCGTGGCGCCTGTTTAGTTGTGTCGCCTGTTTAATCGTGGTGCCTGTTTAGTTGTGTCGTCTGTTTAATCGTGGCACCTGTTTAAGTGTCAACTGTTTAAGTGTTGACTGTTTAAGTGTTGACTGTTTAAGTACTGACTGTTTAAGTGTTGACTGTTTAAATGTTGACTGTTTAAGTGTTGCCTGTTTAAGTGTTGCCTATTAAACTGTTGCCTGTTAAAGTGTTGTTTTTTAAAGTTTGGTGTGTCTAAGTGTGGTGTTTCAGTGTGCTAATAATCCTTTTGATAAGGGATATATAAAACCATCATATCATAGATTATTTATCTTATAAATAAATTATATAAATTGATCATATAGCACTTTAACAATGAATTATTTGAATAAGCTTGATAATACCATCACCATGCAGAATATAGCCAGGCATGCAAACTGTAAGTTTGGATAAAATAAAGGAGTAAAATAAAATATTCACCAAGCCAGTTCCTAAACTCTTCCATTTCGATGTCGGCTATGTCTCCAAATAAATCTTCTACTTTCCTCTTTTTGCCTTCTTCTAATAAACTTGGCAGGATGGAGTCAGTCAAAGTAGTTGGTTCCTGGCTCAGGGGTACATTGTCACCGTTCAGTGGAGGATCAGCACTACCCTCCTTAGATAAGGTAGCATCATTTGTGTTTAGATTTTGGGAAGACAAACCATTAATTTCAACATCCAATGAGCTAGACGACTCAATAATCTGGAACATTAACATTTTGTTAAACATATGTTTTTTTTAAATGGTGAAAATAAAATAAAGTTACTATCATAGAGGCATGGACGTAGAAAGATTAAATTGAAATCGATGGACCTCTTAAAGTGGTAGGTCCCCATATTTGAATAAAGATGTGTTTTTTTAACTATCTATTTTTTATGCCTTAAGCCAAATAGGTACTAATCGATTCTAATTCCAATATTCACCAACAAAATTCATTCTTAGAGACTTTCTATTGGTACACTGGTTCTGTCAATATTTCAAACAACAGATTGTTTTTGGTTGCACTACAGTATCAAAGAACGAAGGCTGTCTTGGAATGAATCGAGAAAGTGAATCTAAGAAAAGGAAGCAAACATTTTTGTTATCAACTGTAAGAGACCTGTTGTTTGATTGGTCTAAGCCTTAAAGTGTCACTCTTGTGTTCAGGTAAGCTGAGGGTGTATTTTCATAAATATTATTTGTCCACTATCCCACCACAAAAAGGTGGACACATCTCCTAAAATTCAACCTTCCTCATCTCTAACACATTTGCATAATTTAGTACACATGCATACAAGGTGAATGGGTAGTAAAGACTTGGTTGTAAAAAATACATAAGATTTTACTTGAAATATATAAATTGTGAAAAATTATCTAAAATAAAAGAACAAACATAAATGAAGTTGGCTACTTTTTTGGCTTGATGAAATTTGTATACTTAAGTTGAATGAAGTATCTGACACCTTAGATCAGTCGGTAGCTCGTCTGTCTACTGAGCTAAAGGTCTTGGGTTCAATTCCTGGCATGGCCGAAAAATTTATCACTGGTAAAATGTGGGTTTACCCTTTCACAGTGATGAATTAATGGCAGGGGGCTGGATGTTGTGCCTGTCCTAGTCTTTAAGTTAGATTATAAGGTATATGAACCTACAACAGGCCTAACCAGCCGGGAGTGGCTTGAATAATAAAGTGGCCCAGGCCAAAGGGTGGAAACAATGATGGATGCAAGAAAAAAAAAGTTGAATGAAGAAAGTATTAACTATCACGTTGTAGCACAAGTAATTGGTAATTATGTACAGTGCTGCCAGGTATTACAGTGGGTGTGAGGGTAGGTCCAGCAACTCATATATATAAAACCTACAGCAATGTAAACAAGCTCGCACCCGCTCATGTAATGAGGCGTGTATACAATATTTGTTCATTGTGCATTCAACTAAGGGCACAAACAAGCAGTAATATCAACCCCTGGGCCTTTTTGGCGGACAGATTTCATTGACTACCATGCTAGAATATGAGTGATTTGCGTGGTACCAATATTGTACTGCCCATTTATCTATGTCAATATTACACTACAGACATGCCATTCGTAAAGCAAATGAAAAGCATGGTTGTGTTTCTTGCTTTCTTTTCCCTCTTACATTATCATCTCTGTCTAATCGCCAGCTGAGGTAGCGGTCAAAACGCTAGTCTAGACGAGAACTTCTTTCCTAACTTGATAACAAAGGCTTTATTTGAAGGTGTGTTAGTGTAGAATGGACCTAATTTCTTTTCTCTCATTCTCGTTTGTTTGTTCTTTAGATGAATCAACAAATGAGAGGAAAGTCATTCATTCACAGCTCTTCTGTCTTTTCTGTTCATTCGTCCAGTGTATGTCTTGAGTCAACAGTCAACTGTTGAGGAAAATATGAACTAAAACTTAATATTTAGGATAAAGGCTTATAGTGCCATCTAGTAACATTTATTATACTAACAGACAAGATTTAGCTGGCCACATAAGTATTTTTGCCATTACTTGGCGCACCAATGGGTATTTAAGAGTTAAAGTAAAACAAGGAGAGTTGGGCAAGAAAAGGATGAGATTTGGACGGTGAAGTGGATGAGGGGTGGGTGGGGAAGGAACGATAGATGGGAAGGGAGGGGTAGGAGACTACCGTTAGCATAGCGGAAAGCTGAGTATTATAATCCCGTAAGCTAACACACAATGTTAGATTTTACCTAGAAGCAAGATTTCCAGATATATATATATCATTTCTTGTTTTTCAAAAGTTTTAAATCCAGAAATTCTGCAATCTTAAACTAAGAAAATAGTAAACTAAAATGGACAGTTGCATCAAAAATGTTTAAAGGACAGTCATACAAAAATATAGATTTAAAATAAATAATGCTTAAATTTTCAACAACATCTGAGCTCAAAGAATCTTTAACAAATTTAGCAAAACTAGCTACCATTAGACTAGATATAACCTGTAAGTATAGCTGAATGTGAAAGAGGATTTTCTACTCTAAATCTAATTAAAACCTGTTCAAGGAATTGCAAGGAGCAGAACATACTAAATAATCTAATGCTGATTTCACTAGAGACATCAAATGCAACCGACTTTGACTATAAAAAGCTGCATACAACTGGGCCTCTAATGCCGGGATCACTATCAACTTAACGTTAACTTAACGTAACTTAACGTAAAGGACCTACTCATGTGTTTAGATGGAAGCGATCACGATGCAGTTAACTTAACGTTGACTTGCAGTTAACTTAACGTAAAAAATGTCCTGGGAGGTTTTTTACTTTAAGTGAACGTTACTTGAAGGGTATCACGTGTTCTAGCCAGCCAATCATTATGCGAGTGACGTCACCAGGGCTATTTAGTAATTCATTTGTTGGTTTTATGAGCAATGTTTACTCTTTAGCATAAGTTCTAGTGATCAGACATTGAAACAAAATAGTTAAACTATAATAGGAAAGCTAAATTTATCAAAAAAGTTTTAATAGATATTATATCGATTGAAAACTGTAAACACTCACAGATCAACACTGTGCGACTAGTACAAATCACAGATTATACTCGAGAATGAAGATGTTTGGCTCGAGTTGTTACATTAAGTTATGTGAATCGTGATCACACATACGTTAAGTTAACTTTAAGTGAAAGTTACGTTAAGTTAACGTTAAGTTGATCGTGATCCCGGCATAAGAAGAAGCGAAGAATTAATGTATAAAATGTTGTGTTAAATCTTGTGTTAAATCTTGTGTTAAATTAACAACATATTAAGAACATATTAAAAAAAATTGAATTCTAATATAAAATAAATTAATTTGTTACTAAAACATTCTTCTTTTTAAATAGAAAGTAACTTCATTGTTAAATCTAGTTTTTTAATCAATGTGTATTGGAGTTTTCAGTTTAAAAATGTAAATAAAATAAAATTTTGCAAGGTGTTACATTGCCTCCGCCCGGCCACTTCATAATGCCACCGAGCTGGCAAAATTTTCTGGGCAGAAGCCTGGTTTCTATTCATCTCTCCTGCGCTTTTTTCTAATCCTAAGGGGTGTTTGATATTTGAGGATTTAAAAAAAATCAGAACCAAGATTTTCTATTTTAATATTCAGATTTTTAATCATTTTTTATTTAGAGCTATTATGATATTTACCTGTGGTTAAGCTCAACAGTATAAAACTAACAACCACTTATATGAATGTGAATTCATATTATGACAAAAAAGTTTTAATTTGGTTATAAAGTGTATTTTATAAAGCAACTAAAGAATTGATGCAAACAACATTTAAATTAAAACAAAAAACATACCCATGTGGAAAAGTTAATGTCTCATGCTTATCATTTTTTCTGAGTTTTGGATTGGGGAAGTGTAGGAAAAACAGAGATTTGAATTCTAAAATATTTAAAGTAAAAGGTAAGCTTTTAAATAGTAGGTTTAAAAAAGAAGCAAAGAAATAACAATGAATCAGGATGTAGGGAGATGCTTAGTATTTGGCTACAAATACACTTTAACACTGCCAATCCAAACTAATTGAGACCAGGGCTTTTCAGATTTACAGATGTTTGGATTATTTGAACCAATATATTATAACTAGTAACTAAACTAACAATTACAGTATATTATAACTGGGGACACGGCATATGGTATTGTTAGACTGACAACTACTATTATTCTGTGGGTCAGTGAGCGTACACACAGTACCTAGATGAGTGGACCAAAGTTAGTCACCCCACACCACCCAGGTGACACCATTTGTATAATGTCATAAGAAGGTGAAAGGGTCACTCACCATTTTTATATTTAATTTGTATCATTTGAAAACCTAAGAAAAAATGTTTTTTTTTACTAAAACAAATTTTGTTTATTAAAAAAAATTATGTTCAGACTATCTAAAATTTCAGACTACCGGCGTTCGGATTAGTGGGCTTAAGTGCATACAATATAAATGAGGATGTTTCAATAAAGGAGCAATGTAGTATCAAATTGACAATGCAAAGTGTGTTTCTGTGACTAAATATCTCACATTTTACCTGATTACCAGGCACATATGGAGACCACATAGACAGCCATCTACCGTGGCTATGATTAGTCATGTCTTACACCTCACCTAATTAGTCATGTCTTACACCTCACCTGATTAGTCATGTCTTACAGCTCACCTGATTAGTCATGTCTTACATCTCACCTAATTAGTCATGTCTTACATCTCACCTAATTAGTCATGTCTTACAGCTCACCTGATTAGTCATGTCTTACAGCTCACCTGATTAGTCATGTCTTACACCTCACCTGATTAGTCATGTCTTACAGCTCACCTGATTAGTCATGTCTTACACCTCACCTGATTAGTCATGTCTTACATCTCACCTAATTAGTCATGTCTTACACCTCACCTGATTAGTCATGTCTTACAGCTCACCTAATTAGTCATGTCTTACAGCTCACCTAATTAGTCATGTCTTACAGCTCACCTGAACACCAGCGCCACACGCCTGCCCTTTGTTTCCTGGTGCTAAGAGCGATGGAGATGACTTTGGACTGGAAAAGTCCAAGCTCCGTTTAGACTTTCGAGGACAGTCATAGTCATCTGTAAACAATACAGGCGGCTTCTTTAAAGCACTTTAACTTAATTTCTGACAATATTAATAACTCCATGGCGTGAGTCCTCGATCGAGCTATAACAACAGAGCAGCCATCACAGTTAGCGATGATAGTGCTAACATTTGAGGATAGAGGCTGTCATGTGGCCAGCACAACGAACCTTCCGACTGCTAATCTCAATTTTCTAGATCATAATTTACATAAATTCTAATTATAGTTTAAGCATTCTCTACTACAGTGTTTTCCACCCAGTGGTCTGCAGACTAGTACCTGTCCTTGAACTTGATGCTGCTGGTCTACAAATGAAATATTATTTTATATCTGCAATTGTACAGAGTTGGAATTATTTAAATTGAAAAATAACACCTGGACACGGGAATCAATCTCGGGAGCTTAGTTAGGCTTAGTACACCAATGCTCTAACCACCGAGCTATCCAGGAGTTATCCCGTGCCCAGGGTCATTCTTCACTCATATTTTAAGGCAAAGTCTGTGATGGAAGTGAGTAAAATCGTCAAACACAATTAAGTGATCAAATGATCGGGAATCGAACCCGGGTCCTTTGACTTAGTATGCCAATTCTCTGAGATATTCAGGAGTCTCGTGTCCAAGTGATTTATATTTGATTTTAATTTCTTACTTAATTATATATTTGACTTAGTTAAGCATTTTTTTTCTCGCGAATTTGTAATTCCTATAAATGTTTTTAGCTCAGGTATAACGAAAAAGACCCGCTTCTTCTCAAGGTTAATAGTGGAGGAAGAAGGGCGGGAATTTTAAAGTTGTGATTACAACTGGAAAAAACTAAATTTGCTACAAAGTGTGGTTAGTCTGGATAGGGGAAAGTGAATAAGAGAAATATTTTTTCCATAAAAGAAGCACTTTTGTCAGTTTTATCTATTTGGGAGTCATTTTTAAACTTATAATAAACAGCCTATACACCTTTCCTATTTATTTATCTTAACCTTCCAGTAGAATATTTGGGGAGACTCTGTCTCACAGTCTACCGTGACGCTATGCCCCTGATTGATAATACTGTACCATCTATTTGTCTGATCATTTCCAGCTCCTCCTGGTACATCATCTCGTACTCCTCGTCAGGGTCTGGATACTCCTCCATGTTCCTCGTGGTGTGTCAACTTGAGTCACTGCAACTACATTCATCTCGTTTAATACTCCAGAGAAATGTTTACAAACTGTCACCAGTTGTGTACCTCTTTGGGGTCTTAGGGAACATCAACTAATCAAAGTAGCCTACCTCTTTCATCTCTTTATAAAAAATGAGGAAACAAAATTACCTGCTATATTGTATTAGACAGTTGGTAGCAATTTTAATAAAGCTAAATGAAGTAGGGACTGAGAGAAAGATTTTTTTTAACACAGAGAATCTCACTGTAGAGGTTATACACATGTTTACTAATCATGCTAATGTGGCAGAGAAAGTGTACCTATGTTTCGGTGGAGGTAGAGTGGAAAAAACTATTTAGAAAAAATCACCCTCAATAATCCCCGAGAGAAAGAATCTCTTATAAAAGTCTATGACAATATTAAATGAAAGTGAAATGTATTTTCACATGGAAGATTGTAAAAATAATCATAGAATAATGATATTTTGGTATAAAGAAAACTTAACATATATATGCTTTATATGATGAGTAGTCTACTATCTTCACATTTTGCTTTAAGGGGAATCGTGTAGCTTATAGGAATTTGAAAAAGAAAAACTCTTTTTTCAATAAAACTGATTTTGATTTAAAAACTGATGGAATGATGATGTATCAAATGTTCCAAAACTATTAACTCCATTAAATATTTACTACTAGGCATGAAGATTACATTTTTAAGTAAGTTTGTTTTTATTTATTTAAGTTTTATCTTCTGTGCTAAGGTTTTTAATGTATTTTTAAATTAATGGTGGATTAGTTGTGAACCATTTGATATCTGATTTTTGCCTTTAGGTCAGGTTTATGCACATTTCATGGTATCGTTTTTAAAAGATCACTTCGCATAAGACAATTTTGCATGGGTGTGGGGGAGAGAGGTTTAAAATTTTCAAAACTAATAGAAAAAAACTACTTTCTAGTGTTGGTATAAAATTTGGAAGGAAAGTAAAAGGACCATGCTAAATAGCCATAAGAGTCTAAACATTTAATATTATATAGGACCTCGGAATATAGGGAAAGGAAAGGTACCTATAGAAGGGAAAAACTTTTAAGTGTGATAAGAAAAAATTAATTTGGCAAGCAGGTATAAGGATGAGGACCAATGAAGATATTCCATTAAATATTAAAATTTGAAATTTATATGTGGGAGTAGAACTAATGGGGTGACAGGACTTAACATTTCCCAAAGTAATACATTAACCTACTTCTCTGTGTGGTAGAGAGCTGTTATTCTTTAAGCAGATATAGGGACAACTCCAAATAAACATAAAAGTTTGAAAATTTTAAATTTTGTGATGAAATTCTGGGAAATGGAAAAGGAAGTTATAGTTAGAAAATACTTTTGAAATGAGGTAGAGCATTATCATTTGGAAACAGGTAGAGAAAAACTCTAGGTAACCAAATGAATCTTACAATTTATAATTTCTCAGAGTGATTTTGAAAAAAAAAAAGTTAACTTATCAATGTGGTAACAAACTGAAATTTGGCATGAGAGTAAAGAAAGATACACTCCAATAACTATAAAATTCTGACAATTTCAAAATGTGACTTTAGGAAATATCGAGGTCAGGTTTATAAAAAAAAATTAAGTGTGGTAGAAAATTTAAATTTGGCAGAAAGGTAGCTCCAGATAACCAAACAAATCCTAAGATTTGAAATTTCTAAGTGGTGGGCCTAATTGGACAAATGGGTAGAAGGGTCAAAAAGGCTTAAATTGTTAAAAATGAATTTTAAAAAATATTTTCAGCATGGGAGAAAACTTTAGTTCAGAAGGAAGGTAAAAGGACCACTTTAAATAGCAAGAAGAATTTCAAAATTTTAATGGAGCCCCGAGATATAAGGGAAAAGGAAAGGGGAGGGTGTATGAAAATCAATTTTAGGTGTGGTAGAAAATTTAAATTTGGCAAGCAGATAGAAAGACCCCTACATATAACAAAATAAAATAAATTGAATTGAAGAAATGACTGGGGAAGGGGATGGCGGTGAATTTGGGATCAAAATTTCCAAAATTAATACAAACACTATGTTTCTGTGTGCTAGAGAATTTTTTTAAACCTGCTAGCATACTAAACATTCTGCAAGGAATGCAAATTTCAAGGAACATGGGATTACAAGATAAGAAATAATTCAATTTTACAAATTTTACAAATATTTCTCCTGTTACAATTTTTTATTTAGGAATGTTTTCTTGGTGTATCATCATGTAAAAATAATCAATTACATGTATTTGTTTTTATCATTGGCCAAGAAATAATTAACTAAAACATAACAAATTTTAATAATGTTTTAATATGTTTATAACTTTTAAATGTTGTTAGAGCTTTATTCTCTGTTATGAAATGTTTGTCTAGAGAACATTGACTTGTGATTACATTACAAAAACATTTGTTCAAAATATTATATTTTATGCCTTTATGGTTTTTACATTGAAGTATATATATCTTTGTTTATTATATTAAATTGACACAGCTATTAACTTTACTTAAAATTGAATTATTCTATTACTAATATAATTCGTTCCTTATTACCATTAAAAATATTTTTCAAAAATAGCTTATACAGTATTGTTGCCAAGAATTACATTGTTGTAGTATTGTTTTCCTTTATTATGTCTCTTATTACTTCTTTCCTAACTATATTAAAATTAAAATATGTTTCTTTGGATTTGAATAATTAATATTTTTGAATGATTGGTTAAATCAGATATCATACATAATATATTTAATTAAACCACAAAAAACCCAATAAAACCCCAACAATACAATATAACCCAACTGGGTTGATTTCTTTTTAAATAACCTGGGTTTTTTTCAACCCTGACAATTGGGTTTAGGGATTATTCCAAATAAACATAAAGGTCTGAACATATTGAATTTCAAAATGTAGCCTAGCTCCAGAAGAAGTAGAAAAAGCCTGTTAGGAAATAGATAAAATTAAATTTGCCAGGAATGTTGAGGGAACACTCTAAATCATTAATATTAAATATTTTATCTTTATAAGTGGGGGCTGATGAACTTACGCATTTTAAAACGTCCAAAACTAGAAGAGTAAACTACTTATTGGTGTTATGGAAGAGTAAATTGGGGTGGCTGGTTTAAGGACCCCCTTAAACTGCTATGAAAAACATTCTTAAATGTGTAAAAATGAAGGACCAGAAAACAAGAAGGTACTCCCCTCAAAATTTCCAAAACTAAAAAAAAAAGTTCATCCTCTATTACTGTACCTTAATAATATAATTTCAACTAATCTCAATTATCGGAAGAGCTAAGTCTTCTATATTGTGCTAATTTGAGCCAACCGGTCATTCAAATTCCAGTAGCGTACACTCGGGGTGATGTCACTAAGGTATGATTTTCAATCTTTTCTGGTGCATTCCCTCTTAGTTTAACTCATAGTACCTGTCACATTACAGGCATTTGTTAATATTCAAAACTATTCTTAACCAACCTAAATTACCTTTAACTAATCTAAATTAACAAATACAGGTAGTTAAATTCTGTTATATTAGTCATGGATAAAGTATTGACCTATAGAATAACTTAAGCAATATTTTACAGATATTTAAATCTGAAAAGCACCAATCATAGTTTGCTCCCTCCAAAATTTTATTTACACAAAGTGTAATTTATAACTTAAAGTAAACAAAAAGCTAGCCTGCAAACCAATTGTATTCTAGTAGTCTTGGAAACCCTACCTAATGTGGACTAAGATGGTGTTGAGTTATTGAAATGTCAAATTTTACTAATGAACTTGCATAAGATGCATGTTTACTAAACAAGGATGAATCACAGTACATTATTGAATTTTATAGGTACAGTTGTACTGTAATGTAGTATTGTATAGTACAGTAACAGTAATATCCGTACAGTACAATATATTATGTATTAATATAATGGTGTATATACCTACATACAGAAATATATAATAATATACAGAAATTCAGTACAGTACTGTACATATATTATTGTATTGATTCGAATAATACGTTACTGAATTGGAAAACTATCAAACAAGAGCATTTGTAGAATCACCACAGCATCACTGTTCCTCTTAAGTTACACAAACAAAGAGGTTATACAGTTGAATGACCTTGGATTGTGATGACTGGCACCAACCACTGTGTGCTCGTGTGTGTGTTGAGTTACACAGAATGTCATATATATAGAGAGAGAGAGAGAGAGAGAGAGAGAGAGAGAGAGAGAGAGAGTAGAGGGAATAAAGAACATCCCATTTGCAAGATTTGAGTACCTATGCTAAGGAAAAAAGATGTTTATGATACGGTTGCTGTAGACTTTTGAGTCCCACAATACCCTGTGGAAAAGGCGAGTCAAGCTAATATTTTCTAAAACATTAATTAAATATTCTCAGTACTATATAGAATGACTTTTTTTGTGTGTTTTAAGAAATTAATAACGCTTCAAGGTTCTTTTTTCCTACCAAGTTCCTACCACACAGTAGGATTATGGTATGGAAAAAATCTTTAGGAACAGATTTCCTACAAAACTAAGTGCATCGGCCTACTTTCTTCACTTTTCATGGGAACTTATATGCGTCACATAATATAAGGAAACTTTAATTGTCATTGTATGGGTACCTACTTAACTTTTGGCAAATATAATTTGTAAATAAAAGTTCTCAAAAAATAAAATGCAAGGGTGATGTTCTTGCATTGTAGTGTACAATTACTGTACAATTCAAATTATTATTTTCCATAACTTCAAAAACTAGCAGCATACGTTTGTAAGTAGGCCTACTTGGTTAAAAATTAGTAGGCCCTATCTATGAGTGTACTTCCACTTGTTTTGTAGGACAATAGGACATCACCCAAAAAAAAAAAAGGCCTAAAGGTCACCCAAGCTTAGTTTTCTTTTCTTGAAAGTTTCATAACATTTTAATACAAGTATGCATTTACTTAACGGGCAGAAAGTCAGAAAACCTACAGACTGGTAAAGTGTGTCAGTACTAAAATATATTTACTAAAGAATTAAAGTTTTCCCGTCTGTACATAACACAAATGTCATTATTCCCCATGACATATCCAACTTAACCTTAGTGTAAACAAGCAATAATAAAAAGTGGTTATTTCCGTTTATAACAGCTTACCCTTATGTTATTGTTGAGAAATAACAAAGTTTACCTCCTTAACCAAAATCAAAATATTATTTACAGGTACTTTAATTCTGTTTATAAGCAAACACTTTCATATCAATTATAGGTCATAGCTAGCCAAATGTTTTTACCGCCAAAAAAATGAGTGTGAATCCACGGTAGCCAGCTATCAAACCTTAATACTAGCTAAAAAATCAGTAAATTATTAAATAGATAGATAATTTCTTGATTTTTTTTATAATATAGGTATAGTTTTAGCAGATTTGGTTTGTTGATTTAGTTTAAGCGGTGTTTATATTCATGCATAATGCATAGCACAAAGAGTATCAGAAGATTAAACATTCTACTATCAATTATGGTAAACATAATTATTGATACATAATGAACTATGCACATCTCACAGATTTATTTAACTTGAACTTTTCATACGTAATGCATGGACTTCGGGGTCAACTTAGCATCGTAAGGAGAAATGAGGAGCTACTTGAATGGGAAAGTAGCAGCTCCGGTTTAGAAAACTGAGATTAATGCCCGGAGGGTTTGTTATGGGGACCAGACGACAACCTCTATCTACATAAATTTGCATTAGCCTTGAAAGCAGACAGTGGTCGCTCGGTTGGTATAGCTAAATTACGGGATGACGCCATAGAGTTTTTAATCATCCAATAAGAATGAGGAAATTTTTTTTTTTTCCCCTATTTTAGTAGGTATTAATTATTGTTTTAAAATTTTTAATTAATAATTGTTGTGTAGCTATTACATTAATATTACTTAGGGATGATCGGGATATTTGCTAAAAAAAATAATGATTTTACAATATATACGTCAATTTTTCCAATTGTTTCTACTTCTTCTTCTTCTTCTTCTTCTTCTTCTTCTTCTTCTTCTTTGGTCCTCAACTCTTAAGTTGGTTGGCAGCTTCCCTCATTTTTTTCCCCTTCTTTTTGTTCTTGATAGGTTTTACAACTAACATCTTTCATCACCAGGGCTGTCTTGGTTCTCATGCTTTTTTTTTTTAGAGTTTCTTCATTTGAAATCCATTCTGACCAACTTATCTTCATCATTCGTTTATAACTCCTCATTTCTAGTGCTACTATCCTTTTCTCGGCTGTCGCTATGACCCACGTTTCCCTGCATGTATTGCTATGCTCCAAACAAAGTTCTTCAAAAATCTCTTCTTTGTATCCATACTAATAATTTTGACTGCAAACAGGCTCTTTTTACTAATAAATGCCTTCTTAACGTGTTGGATTCTGCATTTGATATCATATGCACATCATCCATCTTTTGTAATTTTGCTTCCTAAAAATACAAATTCATTTATATTTTGTAAAGTTTCTCAATCCATTTTAATTTTGGCTTTTGTGTTATCACTTTAACTTCAAAACATTACTTTCGTCTTTTGAATATTGATACTCAATCTATGTTATACAAACACCTGCTCCATTTCTTCTAGGAGAGTTTGAAGTTCTTCTTCCGATTCTACTATTACAGCTATGTCATCCGCAAATATTAGCAAGTCTTTTTTTTTCTCTGTGTATCTTTATTCAATCCCTCGTTCTTTCACAGAATCAAGGAATATAACAAAATAATTGAACATAACATTAGATCCTTACTTAAAAAAATAGTTCGATCGTAATATCCCATAAACCCATTTTTATACTTTTAGCTTGAAAATATAATAATTTTGGTGTTTAGAAATTATATTAGATTTCACAAGGGAAGAATGTTTTGGGTTTGTTTTTTTCATTTATCATCCTTATTAGTTGCTGCTGGCGAATTAGTTTCATATTAAAAAAATGGGTCATTATGTGCACATCGAATTTTTCGTTTACCTGAATAGAATACAAAACAACTTTTTTTTACAATCATTCCTTTTGAAAATTTACATTATTTCTTTTCACAGTTTTAATAGTCTGCCCTAGAAAATAAACAGCAATCACTTTAGGTTTTATTTATCAATTGCAACTATTTTGTTTGGTTTTATTTATCAGTTGCAACTATTTTGTTTGCAAGTAGGCCCTATGTCAATTTTACAACAACAACAAAATTGTATTCAATATTAGTAATTTTGTTTTATGTTTAAAAATTACTTCTGTTGGGCAAATACCTGTTGTGGAGCTAGGTGTGTTAATACCAGAAAAGAAAATATTACTTGACCTATGTAATATGTTTTATAGTAATACTGCTCGCTTCATAGTGAGTCGTTTAAGATATTTCTTCAGTGTTAGCACCCCTCTCTCCACAAGAGATTAGTTCAAGCATTTAGAGTGGAATTTCTCATTACATGTCTGGAATGAAATAAACAATAACTTTATTGGTTAAATAAAATTTTCTAAGCTAAGTATAACCTAGCCCAGACTATTTTACATACAAAGTGCTTGTTTTGTATTTGTTCTAGAATCTAGATGCAAGCAGGGATGTTACTTTAAATTCACAGAGAAAGAGAGGGATGATATTCTTTTAAAAAAATTCAATCGTTTGGGATCCAAAATAACTCAGGATGTCTACCTCCAAGGTGGTATACGCCCACAACCTGTCAAACGGAAATAATCCTAATGCAGAAGCTTATAAATCAACATCACACTACTATTTCTTAACTAAAGGTGCATCCGTCTGTCGCAAAACCTACCGCGGCCTTCGTGGTGATAAGGAGAGTAGGATAAAAAGGCTTGCAAAGATGAAAACAAATGGTGTTTTGCAAAGTGATGGACGGGGAAAGCATCATGATAGGTCTAATGCTTATAGTGAAGAAAAACTTCACTTAATCGATGCTCACATAAGATCATTCCCTAAATACCAGACTCATTATAATACCAAAGTAACATATTACCTATCCTCAGAGTTGAACATTGCTAAAATGCACCGTCTTTTCCTCGAAAAAAAATTTCCCTGCTGTTTTGAGATGGTGAAAAATGGAAGTGATCAAGACAAAGTATGCTGTGTATGGAGTCATGTTTACAGAAACTACTAAAATGAACATTTTAAATTTTAAATTTGGTAGGCCTAATAGTGATGTGTGTAATCTTTGTGAGGAACTACAGTGAAAGCAGAGAAATGCAACCAACCAGCGGGAAAGTAAAACTATCGTAAATCGGCTAAAATTACACAAAGTAATGGCTAATGCATTTTACAATAGCCTGAAAAAGGCAAAAGAAACAGTCAAAGAAAACCCAAATGTCGAGTGTTTGGTTTTCGATTTCATGCAAAACGTTCCAGTGCCTCATTTACCCGTAAATGAGATATTTTACTTGAGACAACTGTGGCGTTTTACTTTTGTGATTAATTATTTTTCTCAAGGTGGCGAACAAGCTTATTTTTATATGTGGTCCGAGTGTGATGCTAAGCATGGGGCAAATGAGGTGTAGTCTTGTTCGAATCATTTTATACAGAATAAAGTAGGGGAGCCGTGTGACACTCTGATACTGTTTAGTGATGCTGCAACAGGACAAAATCGTAACAATGCCATGGTTCAGTTTCTAATGATTGTTGTCAACAAATTCAAGATCTTAAACTATTAAACAGTTTTTTCCTACGTGTGGTCACTATTTTCTTCCTTGTGACGCAGATTTTGCACAGCTTGGGGAAAAAAACGACAGAGTTGGTGTCCCAGGGGATTGGTTAACCTCTTTTGGGAAAAATCATAATATTGTAATATTCCCAGATATTAAGTTCTTTGACTTTGTCAGTCCTTTCAAGCCACGTTTTTAAAGGTCTGTTACATCAAAGGGTGAAACCTTTGCTGTGATAAAGTGCAAGAGGTTTTTGTGCACAAAAGGCAGTAGTTGTGTCCAAGTGTCTGAGACAACGTTAAGTAATGTGTGGATTATTTTCTGTTTATTGAAAGATGGATTTACTTTTAAAGATCTAGCTATACCTGAAGACAGGATATACTTGTATTCCTCTCTGTTCTCATCAAAAGTGTGAAGTTGGATGAGAGAAAAAATCCGTACCGTTTCCTTAATCCAAAGGAAATAAAGTATTATAACTGTGTAAAAGTTCTGCCAACAACTACAACTCAAACAAATACAGAGGCTGGACCTAGTGGTGTGTATGCATCCACGCAGCGTCGTGTAAGTGATGCTGAAAATAGTGATGACAGCGATGATTAAAAAAAACTCTTACGGTAAAGGTACACCTCTTCAGTTATTGTTTAAAAATAACTCGTATGGTAAAGGTACACCTTTTCAGTTATTATCTAAAAATAACTCGTATGGTAAAGGTACACCTCTTCAGTTATTGTTTAAAAATAACTCGTATGGTAAAGGTACACCTTTTCAGTTATTATTTAAAAATAACTCGTATGGTAAAGGTACACCTCTTCAGTTATTATTTAAAAATAACTTGTATGGTAAAGGTACACCTCTTCAGTTATTGTTTAAAAATAACTCGTATGGTAAAGGTACACCTCTTCAGTTATTGTTTAAAAATAACTTGTATGGTAAAGGTACACCTCTTCAGTTATTATTTAAAAATAACTCGTATGGTAAAGGTACACCTCTTCAGTTATTGTTTAAAAATAACTCGTATGGTAAAGGTACACCTCTTCAGTTCATATTGTATCTAACTTTGTAATAAATATTTGTAATAAAATATGGTATTTGTTGTAAAAATTGTAAAGGATTTGTTAACACTCTTCCTTCACAAAAAGTAAGTAAAATCTATAGGTATCTAATTATTTTTAATATTATCTTTAAAATCATTATTAAAACGTTAATCTTGTTTAACGCAAGACTTTTTTTTAACTTATGATAAATCAAACAGCTTGAGTAGCCAAGAAATGTCCAAGTAACAGCCTCAATTCAATAACTGACCAAGTTCATAAAACAACATTTTTTTTAGAAAGAATAGAAAAAACTCAGAAAAAACACTAAGTTTCATACTGTTAAAAACCTAAAAAAGTATTTGTATAATTTTTTGGAAATTTTTAAACCAAATAATGGCAGTGTGTTAATGTATTTTTAGTTTTCCAAAAATATGTCCTTTGTTACTTGAGCACTTATTGACCTGAGCCATTCAAATATTGTTTATTAAAACATTTGTTATAAATTAACAAAAATGTCTTTATTTGATGGAAAATCACATTTAATTGTTTATTTGGTTAAATCAGCATACAAGGTGTAATACACTGATCCAAAAAGTTATATAGAGCCCACATTGTATTCCTTTAATAGTTGCTCACTTTTTATCCATGTAAATACCGATACACTTCTTCTAAAATAAACCTTTATCTTACCTGAGCACTAGTGTGAAAATACAGATAGCCATGACTGATAGTAGGGCACAGACTTCAGATAATTCTGCTACGTAATAATAAACTCATCTACATTCTCGAGCTACGCACTAAATGTCAGACTTTATTACCTATATATAACCGGAAGTAACAAATGATAATGTAAAGCATAAAACTGGAATAAAATTTCATTAGTGAAGCAGCCGTCTAATTCAAGTAGTCGGAAAGGGACGGTAGCGTATATATCTTTGGTATTATCTGCTCTTTTAGCGTTGCCTCTAATTTCTACTCCCGAAATCCTTGACTAATAAGTGTCATTTCTTTATGTTCCTTTATACTTTTAATTATAAAAGTTTAAAGAGACTTGACTTTAAATTAAATTGTTATTGATACAACTAATCTAAGTGAAGACTCCTAAATATTTTTTAATAGATTGAGATTATAATGTTTTTAAAAATATGGGTTATATTTCATGCATGTACATATATATATATACATACATACATACATACATACATACATACATACATACATACATACATACATACATACATACATACATACATACATACATACATACATACATACATATATACATACATACATACATACATACATACATACATACATACATACATACATACATACATACATACATACATACATACATACATACA